>JANHFP010003201.1:104046-119255 GCA_032468135.1 Calamaria suluensis
CACACCCATAATTCAATTCACCCCACCCTCCCTAGAAAGGCTCTGGAGCCTGGGGAGAGTGAAAAATGGGCCTTCCCACCCCCCAGGCCCTTCAGAGCCTGGAAACAGCCTCTTTCCCAACTTCTGGTAGGCCTGGAAGGCCCAAAAATCAGCTAGCCAGCACCGGCACGTGAATCAGAGCTGAACTAAGGCAACACTTGCATGCCCACTGATATGGCTCTGCATGCCACCTGTGGCACCCATGCCATAGGTTCGCCATCACGGTCCTAGGGGGAGCACTCTGATTCAGTAAGTAGCTGAATGGTTCTTAACACTACCCACATTGTCTAATGAACGGTTTTGATCCCAGTAACCCCCATATACCAACTCAAAAGTCACTAGTTGTCATATCATATTGTCATGTCATGTATCAATACAGATTAATGGATTTAGGAATAAATCTCTATTTTGAACCAAATTATCTTGAAAAGATTTTGCTCAAGGAATGCAAATGAGAAACAGCAATAGGAGCCTGGGCACCCTTTCTTTCTGCCTTGCTGTCTGTATCCCCACTTCTAATTATTTACTCAGACTTATGTCTGAGTGTACAAAAGAGATCAGAGGATAGGAAGCTCTATAGAATTCAAATGAATCCTGCTGGGATCTATTTAGATGGAAATGCACTGAACTAATTCATGAAGAACTGATACCAGCTGTCAGCATGTTTAATGGAAGGTTAAAGAGAGTTTTGAGAGGCAACCATAAGAAGGATTTTTTCTCTAAAGGAGCCAGGGACTGAAGAGATGGAACCTCTGGAGACAGGAATGACACCTCTTGTAACTTTGGCAAGCAATGAAACACTTAAATCTCAATATTCACAGTTACCTTTCAGTGGAAAGAAGTCCTTAGTTAATGATTAGTGAACTGATCCTGTTACAATGGCAACATTAATCAATCTGACATACACTCAGATGGCAGTTATTTAGCATTACAAAGCAATTCTTGCTTTTGCACATGGGCAAAGTGCATCTTAGAGAGATCAACTTCTGCCTTAGGCACAAAGCCCGCTGGGTGACCATGGGCCAGTTAGTCCTAAGAAGAAAAATGACTTTTGAATCTCACCAAGAAATATACAGGGACTTGTTAAAAGTCAACATTCAATAGAATAAAACCGTGATGGCGAACCTATGGCACGCATGCCACAGGTGGCACATGGAGCCATATTGGTGGGCACGTGAGCACAGGGATAAAGTAATTGGTGGAGTGCATAGAATTATGGGTGTGGGAACGCAGGTGACACCCCCCTGCCACATTTCCCCTGCTTTTGGCACTCGATGGCAAAAAGGTTAGCCATCACTGACCTAGTGCAACTCAAGTACTAGCAGAAGGCTTTAAAACAATACTTCCAGATTTAGAAACTTCTGGGTATACAGACCATCAACTCCCCAAATTCTCATCAATGGCTATGCTGCCTGCCTTTGAAGTCCATACACCTAAAAACTGCCATGATTGAAAACAGTAATTTAAAATGATTGTGGTTGTATCTCAACATTCTCCCATACAGTCTGTTCTATAGGAAGGCTGAGAGCAGTCATATCTTCACAAGCTGGTCAAATTTCTCACAAGCTGGAGAATCTGGAAAATTTTGAAAGACTATCACCAATATCTACCAGAGAAGGTAGGTTTAGATGTCTTTGGCCCAAGCCAGTGTTTCAAGACAAAGTGGTTTAAGTGTGTTGAATGTCTTGAATTCAATATAAACTGTGGATAATCATAGAGCCACGGAGCCTGGAAGCACTTCAGCTAGTGATGGAGGTGAAGGCTAACAGGATCCTTCACATTCAGGACAGTCCAAAGTGATTTGAGCCTACATGAATTGCTTTACTGGATTCACTTGGAAGCAGATAATATCAATCTGTGTAACATGAATTGCTTTGTCAAATAAAATTTAATTTTCTTCAAACACATTTGCTATTAAAACATAGTTAATAAGATTATGTCTATGCTTAGAAGACCTCTTATTTTAAAGTAAAGAACATGGAACATTAAAAAAACCACACAGCATAGCTTTGTACTATCCCACATTCATGGATGTAGTGAAAAAGAATACATGTTTGTCCCCTATGAAATATACAACATGCAAAAGAATAAAAGAATCAAACAGGATGTCTGCTCTATGGAAGCCATACTATGTATCTCTGACAAGTTATACATTATTCACATCACTTCTAAACACTGCCTGCAATTTGTGTATGCTTGATGTTGATTACATTGGTCATAATTAATTATGATTAGAAATTCTAAGTATTTTGTTAAGTTTCTTTGTGGTGTGGGTAAACAGACATCTTTAAAACTCGAGACACAAAAATAGAAGCTGAGCTTTGAAAAACAAACACTGTAGGGATGTTTGGGCAGGTAAGAATGGGCCAACACTCTGCAAGTAGAAAATATTTTCCAAGCTTTTTTTGCACGATAGATATATGTACAAATGAAGAACATTTGTACATGTTTTTCAAAATTTGTTCAACTATAACATCTGAGATGCTGTTTGGTAAAACCAGCAGTTTCACTGAATCAATGCTTGGCTTTCTGTATACTAAATTTACTGAGAAAAAGCTTAAGCACCATCAAATTCAACCTCGCATGAACAACAAATCAATTTCACCAGGAAAACATAGAGAATGGGGTGGAGAGAGAGAAAATTAAGAGTGTTTTTAAAGAACTGAAGCCTGAAAATTATTCAAACTTTAGCTTTTTTTAATTTCATATCATAAGAACTATTTCTTCAGAAAATATCTTATTGCTGACAGCTTGCTCCTCAATGCTTCCAAACCCTATATTATTCTCTTTTACAATCAGACTGCCATAAAATTAATGCCAAGAAAGAGTTCCTCTCAACTAAAAAAACCAAACAAACTAGCTTCCCCCCTCCCCCAGAAAAACTCCCTCATTTTGATTTTTTTCAAAAAAGTTAATGAGCTTTAATGCTTTTGAATTTTGGTATTGGAGAAGTCATCTGAGAATGCTGTGGAAAAAGCCAGGAAAGCAAACCAATGGCTCATTGAACAAATCAATTCAGGATTCTCCCTCAAGACACAAACAACCACACTAAAATTATCCTACCTTGGACACATTGTGCAAAACCCTAGTTCTTTGAAGAAGGCTTTAATGCTGAGAGATGAAACAAACAAAATGTTAAAAAGTTATGATATTTATGTAGTTACTTACAAAGCACATCTAAATTATATTAAAATAGCCGAAATATCTTTATAATCCCCAAGGCACGTCACAACGTTTGAGCACCCCTAATTTTTGGAAATTGAAAGTTGAAAAATTTGACACGCCCTACTGGGAGGGGTATAGACATACTTTTTTGAATACATAATCTGAATAAACATAATAGTATTATATTATATATTATATTATATAATTGTATGATTATATAATAGGGCAGAAGGAAAGAGAGCCAGCAACAACACAGTTACAGTGGCAGAAGGTGCACCATGAAAGACCTGAAGGGACAGGTACAGATCGTTCTGGAGAAAATGTACCTCTGTAGCCACGAAGAGTCAAGAAAAACCTACCGATTCCAAGAAAGCAGGTTGCAATGTTATGTGGAAGGGAGCCAGGAAACTGTCCTTCTCTGTGGCAGCTGCCACAATGTGGAAAGAGCTCGACCCATTCCCAGGCGAGGACAGACCTCCCCTATTGTCTTTTTGGAACCACTCTTTTCCAATAGGCCTCCAAGGCAGAAGGTATTATTTATCAGGAACTGCAATGAAGTGCAGACGTATTTTGAACACTTGGATATTTTAGGCTTTTGTTGTTGAGATTATGCTGTTTATAATGTGGTGTTGTGATGGGTTTTGCCTGATTTTATCGTAAACTGTCTAGAGCTATATGAGGAAGCAGCATATAAATTATTGCAATTAAAAAATACAAATAAACAAATACTTCTCCATGTGTACAGCTAAACCAGACCTGATATGCCTTATAATTAATAATAAAATGTCAACTCAAGGAGGGATGTGAACTGGGCCCACTGAGAGATAATCCTTTGCACCATCAATACACGCACATACACAGGGACACATATTTAGACACACATACACATATACGTAAGTGTATAAAGTACACACACATACACTTGCTAATTGCTTGAGTAAGCTCAATCTAAATCCCCAAGGAAAAGGCCAAGTAACCCCCATCCTCTGCATATCAGCCTTTCTCTAAGAGACCAATTTGTCATCAAACTCAAGCAACCCTTTAAAACCCAGACAGCATTTTTATTTCAAAGAAATGAACCATAATTTGTCTAAAAATAAACACTAAAGGGCTAATTATAGTTCTAATAAATAAAAGAGCAGACATGTAAATGGATGTGCCTAATTAATTATTGCTAATTGACTGCTCTACTATAGTGGATGAGACCTGCATCCAAAGTAGTGAAGAGAGTAGGAAGTGCAAATACTTTTGCTTAGGGGTGGCTCAGCCCATGCTTTACCAAAGTTTGGACTAAGGATCTAGTCAGAAGGAGCCAGATACAGAGGGCACAGCAAACAGTCTTGATGGACAATGGATAGAATTGTTACCAAGGCAACAATCAAAGACGGGAAGCGTAACTCCATTCCAAAACAACTACAGTAATTTCAGTAAATATCTCAGACAGGCCCTTTCCAAATTCACATGAAGATAAAGTGAGGGAGGAGGAAAGCACATTCAGACCTAAGAGATGCTGTTAATGTTGCTATTCTTTAAACTTCTATAGCTATTTATAAAACTACTTTAGTGGTGTGCTGGACAGTGATGTGCTGGAGCTGGCTTGCATGAGCCAACCGTTACGTTTTCAGAAATGTTATGAGCTGGTTGAGAGAAGAGAAGGAAATCCTAGTTTACCAATGCAGTGGCTTGGTAGTTAGTTAGTTATGATGCATTTAGTACCACACCACTGCACATAAGGGTTTGTTTCTTAGCTTTCTCCACCTTATAAGGCTGATGTTAGTGGGCTCCAAACAGGTACAAGAGATCCAAAATTTCCAAGACTGGCATCTCTAACAACACAGATTTTTGTTCAAATTCTTGAATTAATCAGTTTCCTCCTAATGCCAACATCAGCTTAGTCGAGCTAAAGACACCTACAGTTTACTTTGGTTTCCCACCATTCCATCATTAGCCTGACCCAGAGTGGGGTGAGGACTTCTCCTTCAATCCTCTCCTGGTTTCCCAAAGGCTGATTTATAAGGAAGAGTTGGTGGCAGCAATGAAACCTGGTTTTCCAGTTGCTGTTCATTGATTACCTCAGAACTATAGCTCCTTAATAGAAATAAAAGAAGGCTCTTGGATTAAACTGATTAATGAATAGATCTTGGTATGCATTCTTCACCTAATGGCAAGCTACCAAGCATAAAATATATAAGTGCAAGGCTGCCTTTAGATAGAACTTAGCCAGCCTTGCTCAAATTCTTACATTCCAGATAGATTTCAACTCTCAAAAACCAGTTACCAATAAAGGCAAATGCTGGCTGGTAATTGTGTGAATCAAAATGTAATGTGTTGGAACGGCACCAAATCTTGCAACAGCTAGCTTAAATAATATATATGAAGGTGATAATAACCACTTTTCATTCTTATTCTGGGTTTCCATGTAGCACAGCACCAGTAACCTTTATAATTCCTTTCATCTTTCCTATGTCAAATACACAAGATGGGGAGATCACCTTAGATATATTGGGGAGTAGAAGCAACATTATACCGGAACACAGCTGCAGCCTCACTTACACATGCATATAAGCTAAATCATTTAAGCATCAACATATATGTTTGATATATGTAAAAGCTGGATTTTTTTTAAAAAAAAAGACTGTGCACTCTTCATTCTCTCGTATCCCCTTTTCCCCAGACATGTGACACCTACGTGCAATTTTTCTTTTTGCGGTGAACTTCTCTCCATCCAGCTGCTGTTTTGTTCTTTTCTTCTGCAGATCGTGCTCCTCTTTGGACTCTTGCTGCAGAAGAAAAAAAATATGGTAAACATATAAACTACAGGAGACGCATCCTATTTGCTGCCCTTCTTCGCCCCCTGCCTAACCTTTGTCCAAATCTCCCAGGCCAGAGGAAAAGAACAAGAAAAGAAGAAAAGAACTGGCATAAATGCAGAGTCAGTTGTGAGAAATTTCAGACACAAAGAAAAGAACACTCTGTAGCTATTAAAAGAGCCGTATGATAAATATAATGAGCAATAAGAGATGCAGACAAACAAGCAAATGCATGTCAGAGAAGACAATACACTTCACGTCAGTCACTGCCAAGCCAAGTACCCACTGTATGAGATTTTAATGAGAAGTTGTTTTGCTGGAAAATTCAAATTTTGATGCGAATATAAAAATTGTATTAGCTCATGCAGCTAGCATGCACAGTATAGCTAGATACATCCTTAATCCAGCCGGAAAGTCTCAAACAGCACAGATATTTCCTCAAAGAAAAGGACTAAAAAAATCAGGAGAAAAAAGAATCCCAATTTGTGTTGTGTAAAAAGCCACCCTGCGATGTATCAGAGTCTCTACTCTACTAAATCCATTTGGTTCCTTCTGAGCTGGGGAAAGGGAGGGTTTTTTCACATCCCTCAAAATGGCAATCAACCTCTTGAACCTTTTGAAATTGTCAGCTAAGCATATTTTTAAAAGCCAAGAGCATAATAAGCAGTAGTTGGTGACAGTTCAATTCTACACTGCATAACAATGGAGGCACAACTGTAGACGATATCCATGCCAGGAAAGACCAGAAGACAGTGAACAAGATAAGTGCAGCTATGCAGGACACTTTTTAATAATGGGAGAGACTAAAATAAAAATTGATCGAAGAAGGAAACGTGGGGCGATTGCTAAAATGAAATCAAATGCTCCACTTCAAGAACGTGTCTGCATAGAATGGAATGGAATACTTTGTTTGGCAAAGTGTGATTGGACACACAAGGAATTTGTCTCTGGTGCAGAAGCTGTCAGTGTACATACAAACAACAAAGTAATATAATCATAAGATAGCAATAGGAGAAAGTAGTAGAAAAGATGAGAAGGATAATAGCATAGAATGAACTGCAACCAATAAAACAAGTAAGACTGCCTTAAGAAAATTTATGTAAGTGAAGCAACACACCTTAGTCTGCTACTCGCCTTGGAAAGAAATATCAGTAGAGAAAGTAAAGTTGTTTAATATCGATTTCATTTTTGTAAAAAACAAACAAACATTAAACTAGCTATGAATATTGACAGATACTAAAATGTGAAAAGCATGCCAAAACTACTTGGTCTATCTAAATGGAGCATTCATTATATATGAATATATATAACCAAGGAATCAAAATGAAAAAAGATATTGCAGCAAAAATTTGGAAAAAACTGAAGTGAAATATTAGAAGATACTTTAACCAACTGATTTAATACTTTTTTTCTAGTCAATCAGCATCCTCAATACACAGAGGAAAATATACTCTGGTTGCAAAGCCTGGGGTACATATGCTAAGGGTAGGCATGTCTTGCCTTAAAAATCCCATACTCTTATCATTAGAGAGGTTAATTGAGGTGAGGGAAGACTAAGTTCAAAACAGCTGGAAGACTTCAGATTGCCCTTCACTATCATAGCCTCAGCTTCAAATAAGAGCAACACCAAGAGAGCTACAAACAGTGTGCCTCACTTCTTCATTCTGGAACAGGAGGCCCTACATGGGATTGATTTCCAGATATCAGACTATTGATCCAATCCCAAATTATGTTTGTTAAACAAGCATGAATTATTTGAACCACATTAAACACTCACAGGTGGCTAAAAAGAACTGCACTCTGAGGATAACAATGAATTGATAAAAATGAGAAAAGAGAGCAATCGGAGCTCCACTGCAGTCAATCCTGTGCTTTAGCTTAATTAAAAAATGTCAGTGAAGAATTACTAGCAAGGGTAGCCATATTAGGTATTTTTTTTAAAAAAAGAAACTTACAATATATAAAACAAGAAAAAACATAAGCTTTCAGAAACTAGTCTGCTTTGATTCTAGGTCATAAATATATATTTTGCACTATAAACTAATTGGCTGCTATTTTTTCTACGGTTAATGAAAAAGCTGAAACTGCAGGTATCAGATCAGTGGGTGATATCAGGCTGGGTTGGATTTCTAACACAATATGTAACTCTGTCTAAATGAACTGAATGCAAACGGAGTTGGACATCTGCCCATCAGATACCAGACTATTGATCCAATCCCAAATCATGTTCCTTAACTAAACATGAATTATGTGAACCAGATTAAGTATAATAAGAAAGCATAGAAAATGCACTATTAAAATAAAATAAAGCAGAACCAAGTACTTGTTTCATTACTGTGAAAATATATTGTTTAATAACATTACAGTTCTTCTGAAGCCTCAAAGTAATTTAAAATTGTTTATTTTGAAAACACTTAAGTGATAGGAAGAGTTCCTTGCACTAAGATCAGCAGGCTTAGAAAGATATCAAGGCCTGTATAAAGAAAAAAATGGACAGGGACATATTTTGAATCCTTGTATCAGTTGAGAATTAGTTTGGTGTAGAGGCATCAGACTAGAAATCAGGAGACTGTGAGTTCTAGTCCCACCTTAGGCACAAAGTCAGTGGGTGACCTTGGGCCAATCATTCTTTCTCAAATCTAAGGAAGGATGCAAAGACAAACTACTTCTGAAAACCTTGCCAAGAAAACATCAGGGACTAGTCCAGGTAGTCGCCAAGAGTACAAAGTAAAAGTAAATGTTTTGGTTTTCCCTTACAGGAAATATAGATAGATGGATGGATGGATGGATAGGTAGGTAGAGACAGACAGAGACAGACAGACAGACAGACATAGGAGAGAAAGAGAGATTGAGATTTAAAAAAATATTTATTTATTTAAACATTTATTTATTTAAACATTTATTTGCCACCTATCTCATTTCAAATAACTTTGGGGGCAAATAAAAGACAGGTAGGACAACGTTGTCTTCAAGATCTAATCCTCTATGTTTTGGAGCTCTGACTATATAGGGGGCGGGGCTAAATGATTCATGCAATTCTTTCTAACTGCATTATTCTACGTTCTCACAAATAATGGATTCTATTCACTAATTTTAACATGAGTTTGTATGGGATTTGAGAGAATTTCCACACTGACTTCCTATAACTGCAAGGGATCCAGCAGAGATCTCTTTTCTTGAAAAAGAGAAGAGGCGTATTAATTTTGGTTCCATAATTGTTGCAGAGAAATCATTGTTGGGGGCAATATTCTGACTCTGTAAACCGCTTAGAGAGGGCTATAAAGCACTATGAAGCAGTATATAAGTCTAAGTGCTGTTGCTAGTCCCCTGCTACACAAAGAACTGCTCCCAGCTGGCTTTAGTACAATGAACACACATGAAATTTAACAGAGTGAACAGAGTTCCATTTCCAACTTTCCCTCTTGTTCCTATTTGCAGTTGTATCTCCTGCCAATGTTGATCTTCCCCACCTCTACAAGTATTATTATTTTAGAAACCAAATCTAATCCTGCAATTTTCTGTTGTTTTCGAATTGCTCCTGGGATCCCTAGCCTTTTTTGCTATGATGTGCTTGCAGCTTCACACAATTCACCATCATTTGTTGATTTCATTAGTATGCAAATGCTGATCAATAATGAAGATGTTAAACAAAGGAATCCTAACCCTTGTTCCTTCTCCTCATTACTCCCCTGTTTTGTGTTACTCATACTCCAGATGGAAAAGAAATTAAGCAGTTACAGTGGGCTGGGGCTTTATACAAAGCATGGAGAAAGTTCCTTTTTCTATTCATTATCATGAGCTTGGAGATACATCTCTAGATTCATTTGATACCCAGAGAAAATAATTCTAACTATGTATTATCTTTCCTAAAGAAAAGCAATAGAAGGCAACCAAAGCACTGAGAAATTCAAATCACTTTGTCAAGGGGAAGGAAGGACTTTCAGAAAAATAATGGACTGAAGTCCTGCAACCCAAGTGACCCAGTTTAGCAAACCAGATTAGGTTGGTTTTTAAAGAATTTTTTTAGAATATTTCAAGATTCTCCATTAAAAGCACTTATTCTCATCCTGAACAAGGCACTATTCAGAGTTCCTGGCGTATCCTTAGAGTAAGGTGATGGGAATAAAAGGTGACACCATGACACTTCAGCTCAATCCTCTACTAATTCTTTGACAGCAGTATACTCCAAACGGCTTATTCATCACAACAAAAAACCTTCTGCCTTGAGTAACTGATTCATACAAACCTGTGAGTATATTAACTAAATCTATACAAATAGAGTAACTTGAAATCTATTTGTTATGCTTTTTTTGGTTTTTGATGAACTGCTCTTCAGCAGTGAAGTTGAGAAGGAAGCAGATTTAGAAAAAAACATGTAACATACTGTAGCCAAGACTTTACCATCATCTAAAAAGATTTTGAGAAGCCTAGAAAACATTTTTCCTTCTCCTACACTACTGTTTCTCATCCGAACTGAAATATTTCCCCATCATTTGCCTAATATTTTTGCCATTCCAGACAAATGCAGGATTCTGTATCACAAGAGGTTTAAAAATATTTAACTACTGTGGTGTCCTATATTTATTTCATTATGCTTCCATACAGTAACTTTAAAATTGAACACTTTCAAAAATCAAACTGTTGTCGAAAATGTCCTACAGCAATCCAAAACTTTTTGAGATTATTACAGATGAAACAAGACCTAGAAATGCACACTTTCCCCTAGCATCATGCTTCTATTGGTATAAATGAGCTTTTCTCAAACTGATGTTTCAAATATGTTGCACTAAAGCCTCTCAGAATTTCCAGCACTGGTCATCCTACCCAGATATGGTGAGAGTTGTAGTATGGGATTGATGTAGATCCAACTAACAGCAGAAAAGCTGCTCTTCATAATCAAATGGCTTTTGTCTGCATTTACAAAAAACAGCTCTGCTACTTGCTTCTCTTTTGTATTTGTAAGGAAAGGCAAGCATCCCAGAGTCCAAGACATAATTCATTGCCAAAGGAAGCAGCTTTGTCTTATTGGTATTTCCCATTTTCTTTAAAGAAGGACTACACGCAATTGAGTAGCATAATACAAAAATGTATAACCTCAAACAAAAGTCTAAAAAAGGCAAATATTGATGGAGACATAGTTTTGTAGAGATGGTACTACACCACAGTACTTACAACTATCAATATAAACATATATCATACACAAATGTAAAATATGCATTAGCTGAGGTCAGGAGGAAATTAATTTTCTTTCTGGAAAAACACTAGTGTTTAAATATTAAAAAAAGGCAATTAAAAAAAGCGAAAACAAGGAAATCTGAAATAAAAGAAGTGAGTATTAATTGCAAAAATGTGATGGTTTCAGTGGAATCTTTGTATGATTTCCTATGCCAGAAAATTATCAGTGCAGAGTGCTAAATTCAATTCATCCTCATGGGCTCAACATGCACATGCAGTTCTTATCCTGTGATTTTTAAAAAATATTTTTATTTAATAAATTCAAAAACGAAAGATGCGGCTTAATTACATTTCCAATACACTCATGGGAAGTTTTTGCTTCCATGGAAGCAACCTCCTTAATCCAGAAGTATCTCTAGTCTGTCAAGAGTGGCACACTGTACGCAACGGGAGATGACAGCTAGCTAGCTATAGAGAGACAAATATTAGATGACTGCTCTAATCTGACCTATAATTTTAATCATGCTCATCCATTTACAAGAAATTGTAAGTTATGTTCAGTTTGATTTGTACACTATATAATTCTGCCAATAGTACAAATCCTGAAGACTCTTGTTGAGGGGGACGGGGGGCAGTGGAGGCTTAAACCTTTTAAAAGCGGTGTTGGTCTTACCTGACACGCAACTTCTCGTCCAGTGGACGTAGCAATAGCAATAGCACTTAGGCTTATATACCTCTTCATAGTGCCTTTACAGCCCTCTCTAAGCATATTGCTTCCAGCAATCTGGGCCGTCATTTTACCGACCTCGAAAGGATGGAAGGCTGAGTCAACCTTGAGGGGTCAGGATTGAAGGAATCAAATTCATGACAGAGTTAGCCTACAATACTGTATTCTAACCACTGCACCACCACAGCTGCAGTAATATAAATTACACTGTCTCTAAAAATGACTTTATCCAAGGACACAGAAGGCAATTAGTTCTTAAACAAGTCTATGTTTAATGTAAGCATTAATTTTTTTATCATTATTATGGAAGGGCTGTGTAACATATTCAATGATTGTGTGAAGGCCATATCTATGCCTGACAATTGGAAGGACATTATTATTATTTCCCTGTTTAAAAAAAAGGCAGCAATATTGAGACAAGAGTATAGGTAAAAACCACACAATCAGAATTCTGCCGAACACCTTCTGAGGCAACAAGTTCAGTGAACTATAAATGTAATAAATAAATATACTATTACACTGACTTACTATTTTTACCTTTACTATATGGCTGTTTGACAGGAAACAAGAAGTGAACAGTGAGCAAAATTTGGGAAGTGCTGTGTGATTTTATACCAGGCAGGGAGTGTACAGATCTCACTATAGTAAACAAAAATGGTTTAATTGGTAAATGTAAAAATGTGTTTCATTTTATTGATTTAGAGGGAGTAAGTTTAAATTATAGATAGTGCCTAAAAGGTGAAAAAGAATCCAGATATTGAATACTTCACTTTTTTTTACAAAGCTCTTAACGTCTCTCAGTTTTGAAGATGATGTTCAAACTTCCACTCCATTATGTGTTTACTTTTACATTTGAGCATATAAAAATGTTAATGTACAGTATTAGAATGTGGTAATCATTTCCCAACTCAATTGCATTTCTTCACTAATACATTTACTTTTCAAATCTTTCTTTTCATTTCTGTTATGCATTCTACGCTTTTTTTTAAATATAGAATAGGCTTCCTCTATTATGACAGCTTTGAAACAGATATTAGTATACTACCTTTTGACTATATCCAAACTACAGAATATTTTTAGATTATAGTTTGTTAGAACTATGTATTTTAATGTAGCAATAATACAACTACACATTTTCTTCTGTATACTTGATTAAATTGATCTCAGATGAAATTTTATATTGTTTTATTATTGGGAAATAAAGCTCCTGATTACTAGTTAATTGGTATGTTAGCATTCAAGGAATTAAATGTTCCAATTAGTCAAAATTCACCTGAAATTGAAAGAAAGGTGGAGAATATAGATGAGAAAAAGAAATACTCACTTGAATGAAAATTAAGTACTGTGAAGGAAAATGTGGGAGGGCTTAAAAAAAAGTAGAGAAGATCTATTTACCTAACACTAATAGTGGAATAGGAAAGCTGAAGATGGGAACCTGAATTTCACATATTAATCTAAAAACCTTTCCACTAAATATCTGATTATAAATGCTGTCTTCTTTATAAGACCTTGATCCTTTAAGATTTAATAGTCCTATATTTTCCTGCTTTGCTTTTGACAGTAAGTTGTTATCAGGATTACAGTTGTGAGCCTTGTAATTGTAATGTGCAGCCTATATTACATCGCTAATGAAGACATGTAGTGAAATACACGAAATGCCTTAATATGATCAAGGCTCATTATATAAACTCTGCTGGTTGCCTAATCTTATTAATTTTCTTATTAATATGATGCTTCTGTGTTGTCAGTGTGTGTGTGTATGTGTTGTGACAAATCCATATACAGTAGCCTTTTTTTCAGCAACTTTTATCACAGAGCTCAAAAATGGACAGTTTGTTATTAGCTCTGGTAATTTGACAAGTCTCTTCTTTGCCATTTATATATAACCTGCAGTTACTCACTTCACTTTTCCTGTCAAACACAATAATCTTGATCTCTTGTTCATTGATTACTTCCAGATCCACACTAAGGCACAAGGTTAAAAAGCTGGACAGCGTGAGTTCTAGTCCTGCCAGCTGCATGAAGCCAGCTGTGTGGCTTTGGGCCAGTCACACTCTCACAGCCCTAGAAAGGAGACAGTTGCAAAATCTTGCCAAGAAAACTGCAAGGATTTGTACAGGCAGTCATCAGGAAACAACATGGACTCAAAGGGACAGGGGAAAAAAGCTTATACATTTTATAATATTTCTAACATAAGACTTCTCAGTTCACAACATTCATGTGTGCATACATTTACATTCCTAAATAACATGTTTTCACCATCTACTATATGAGCATTCCTTATACCAATGATGGCACCAAGTACCGAAAAGGGAGCACTTCGCATGCGCTCGTCTGGGCCGAGACCAGGAATAGGAGTTGCCCAGGGACGTGCAGATGTTGGAGAATGTACTTGCAGTTTCTATAGGTTTCTTCGTCTTTACTACACTTTCTTCCTCTTTACTGCACTTTCTTCTTCTTTAATGCTGGCAACTCTTCAGAATACTGCCGCACGCCAATCAGCTGGTGAGTGTGCGCCAGAAAATGTACTTCCGGTTTCCGGCATGTGCATGCATGCTGGCCAGCAAGTCTTCAGGTTACTGCCACACATGCACATGTGTCAATCAGCTGGCCAGTACACACGCTCATGCCAGAAAATGAAAGACCAGCTCTGACTCAAGCACAAAGGCCACATGCCTGCCAGAAACCCAGACGCATGCTGCCAAGTGTGCCAGGTGACATGGCTTTGTGTGCCACTTCAGGCACGTTCACCATCACGGGATTACAGTAATGTTTATTCTTAAGAGTTAAAGTTACATTTGGTTAAGATTAAGTTTAAATGGCCTAAATTTAAATTTAGGAACAAGCTGATTACCAACAGATCCACTATAAAACTGAGGAAGATTCAAAAACAGTGAAGTATTATGTGTCCTTTATATAGGATAACTTTTGTGTTTATACACACAGACCCATTTAAATTGCAAGTGATGCGGTAGATCTCAAATAATCATCAAACTCCAAAGTTACTGTCAGTTCCAAAATATTTTTTTCTAATTCAAAACATCTGCTTTTAATAAAGTCTTTTCTTTCTGTTCATAGCTTATGCATTCTCCCCTTGAGCTGAAACCTCAGGCTGCCTCACTTCTTTAACAGAATCCTTGGTCACACATAATAAGTAATTACATTTCCAGCCACCTCCTCCTTGCCCTGTATTCTCTCTCTCAATCCATTCATAGGTAAATCTCCAGGACCGCATACTCCCGACTCCCCAAAGACCGGTGCGTACCCACAGAGAGGGTCTCCTGGGGGTCCCA
>JANHFP010003201.1:119355-130024 GCA_032468135.1 Calamaria suluensis
AATTTAATATGTGATTTTAACTTTTATAGAATTGTATATTTTATGGGATTATGGCTGTACACCGCCCCGAGTCCGCGGGGAGAGGGGCGGTATATAAATTTAATAAATTAAATTAAATTAATTAAATTAAATTAAATTCTGAAATCTCTATGGAGACCAATGAGTAGGCCAGGCAGTAGGATATGTCAGGTGGAGAACTGGTTCCTTACTGCTGAGACACTACTGCAACAAGGACCATGTGCCAATTTGTGGTGACTGAGGTAGATGGAAGATGAAAGAGCAGCCCTGCACCGGAGAGAGTAGGTCATGCACTCTACTTACTCCATAAAATCATCTGGGATTGATCACAATTCAGCAGAAACAAAACCTGACATGTTTTGGTTGTTTCAGGTTTGGGATGAAACAAAATCTGAACCAACTAAAACATACCAAGTTTTCGTTTTTGCCAAAGCAACCTTAATCAGAAACAGTTCAGCAGGACTTCTATACTGCAGTAATTTGTTTTGACTTTGGAGCATACGCTTAGCTTTTTCTAACATTTAATTGAAATTGTCCTTCCTCTGACTTACGATTCATTTGTCATGCCCTGGATTATGGAATGATAGAGAACAGCTCTGACCTTCTTCTAGGTGACTTGAAAATTTCAGATGCTTGAAAAGCATTACATGGCCCCTCTGTCTTCTCTTCTCTTCTCCCAGATAAACATATCCAGTTGTTTCAATCCCACTTTTGCTTTTCCATTAAAGAAGCCCTTTAAGAATCCTTATTACCTATACATCTGTTCTCCATGTTAGTTTATTGTTTAATCTCCTTAAGATTGCAAGTATTGCAAGTATGTTTACAGGTATATAAATACCTGTTTGCTTTTATTTTCTTAGTTTTTTTCTATGTTGCTTTTATTTCTGTATTGCCTTATCTATTATTTTGTTGATTGCTGTACGTAGCACACAGAAGACTGTCTTTTTTTGTGCCTCTTAACCTGTAATGAAAGTATACATTTGACATTGCAATTTGAGGAATAGGTGACTTTCAGCATATCCTTAAATATTACCATATAGATGAGTACCTGCTTAGTAGGATTTGGGATCTAGATCAGTCCCTTTACCAAAATATTTCTACTGCAGAAAGGTATTGAGCAGAACATTATTAAAATATTACTTTTATATTTGTTGTTTTGTTGTTTCTGATAAGCATTGCAGTTGACTTGACTTTCTAAGTTTTTTATTTCCTTACTGGCAAAAAATAAAATGGAAGTAAAATGAAGCATAGACTAAAACATATTTTCTTTCAATATGCTAACTTTACACAACTAGAGCTGTTTTTCAGTAACACACCATGAACATGTAATCTCTGTGGGTAATCAGAAGTGGTAAAATCCAGTAACAACTGTATCGCCTGCTATTTTTACACGTTTCAAACAGCCCTGAGACTGCAAGAAGCTACAATGACATTACATATGCATGCATACAAATCTTCCTCATCTTTCGCAACATCTGCTTTGGAAGTTTAAAACACAGAATGTTATAGAAGTTAAAAATAGATCTAATATGAACTGACCTACCACATTTTCACTAACAACCTAGAGAGGACTTGCAGTAATTAATGCTGGGGGATTACTATTCCAATCTGCCAATATTTTCTAGCCCTTATGAAATCAATGTGAGGATCTGAAGGAAGGTCCTCGATGGAGAAGGTTGTAACTTCCTCAGTGCTAGAGCATATGCATGTAGACAGTTGTAGAATCACTCTCAGGTATGTCGAAAAAAAGCAAAATCAACTTCCTAAAATCCAGGTGCCAGTCAGAGCCTAAGCATTGAATTATAGTGGTGCTTTAAAGTTTGTGGATCCTTTTGAATGTTCAATATTTCTGCATAGAAATATTTTATCTTCATATTTCTGCAGATTGAAATAAGTCCTACAATTAGATACAGAACCCAGTTAAACAAATGACTCTAAAACATTATATCTTGATCACTGATTTATTGAGGGAAATGAGCCAATGCTGTATATTAATGAGTGGCAAAATTATATAAATTTTTGCTTTCAGTAACTGCTGGGTTCTTCTTGGGCAGCAATAACTGCGACAAAATGTTTCCGCTAACCATTGACCAGCCCTGCATATTGGTTTGGGATTTTAGCCTATTCCTCCTTACAGAACAACTCAGGGATGTTGGTGTGCTTCCTCAGAGGTACTGCCTGCTTCAGGTCCTTCCACAACATTTCTGTAGGGTGAAGGGCAGGACTTTGACTTGGCCATTCCAAAATATTACCTTTCTTCTGCTTTAACCATTCAATAGTGATACACCTTGTGTGGTTTTCAATATAGTAATGAATATATTCAATAAAAAGGGTGTATATTTCAAGATGAACTAGCAGTCTGTATTAGTGTAAAGAGATTTTGTACTTTCTTAGAAAAGATATATACTTGTTTCAACAGTTGTGGTTTGGCAAATTCACAGATTCAATTACAAGTATAGTATAACTTATAATGTGGCATTTCTTGTTTTGATTTTTTAAAGAAAAAATAAGAGGACTTGGTGGAAGTTTTTAAAAAGGAAAAGGAAATAGGATAGCCTGTTAGTTCCAATAAGAATTAACTTCATGGGGACAATGAATACAATTTCAACAGAGGAAATTATTAACCTCAGTATCAAGAATGCAATCCACCACAATAGTCAACAGAAACTAATTCCCCAGCATTGCCTGAATTGCATTTACTCAAACAGTACTGCATATTTTCTCTCTCTTTGGGCTTTCTGTCACAGATCATAACTTGCCGATTATCTGATTTTACGGAAACAGCTAGTGTGACACAATGGACAGACACTGGGTTTCAACATGGAACATTTTAGTTAGTAATTATATTCTATTGTGAATTACTTCACTGGATGGCTTTCAGCTCAATGGAGAGGGATGGGGTACAAATGCAGCAAGTACAAGAATCCAGCTTATTAACTACACACGTCTGTTAGAAAACTACATTTTTGGATCAACAGCAGTAAAAACTGATGAAGACACTAATTACATACAGTAATCTGTCTCAAGTCACTTTTGTCATCTGCTTGTACTGTTCAGAAGCAAATGACAATGATCAAACAACTGGGCAGAAACACTTCTCTTGATTAGCCTTAGCAGATGCTGAAACAAACAAAGCCTGTGCAAAAAAAGGTTTTAAAAAGTTGTGAGACAGCATAAATGGCATTGACAATAAAGCACGACAGAAAATGCAATCTGCCAGAGATATACCAAAAAGACACATAGGAGATTTTCCAGCTGCAACCGCTCCAAAACACCCCAATTCAAAAACAATACTGGAGACTATTTCTAAAGATGTCTGATGAAAGGCTGCTGGAATAACAACAGTTCAATTAATCTCTGATTTCTGAGTCCCTTTATATTGGTGAATCATAAAGAGCCTCATCCAAATGCTGCTAGAGGAAATAGAATGAACCCCTTTACAAAACTGTACATAGTACTTTAGGCCGAACTTTTCTGTCCTTTGATTATACGGCAACCAGAAGTTTGAAAAGTCAAAATATTTTTCACAATTCCATTTTTTTTCCCAGGGGACAAAATGAAAGGCAAGGTTATATTAATAAAGAAGGCAAATGGAATAAATCCGTTCACTAAACATGTTGAGATTATTATTTTTTACTTAGACAAAACCAAATGGGCTCTTTTATGGCCGCCTTGTGTATATATTATTCTACAATATGAGAAATAATGCCATCAGACTCTATTGCTCAGATCAATGTTTCCCAACCGTGGCAAGTTTAAGATGTGTGCACTTCAATACCTTTCTGTCTGGAGAGTTCTGAGTGTTGAAGTCCACGCATCTTAAAGTTGACAAGTTGAGAAATATTGGTTTAGATATTGAAAGATACAAACCAAATCACCAAATAGTTAACAGAATTATTTGAAAAATAAATTAGGTTTTTTTGGGGAGTTGGGGGGTGGGGTTGCTTTCAAATGTATACACAGTAATATAATTATAACCAGCAGTAGATATATTGTCTCAAGTACAGGAGAATTTCAGCATGAAAAACAATGACACAAAACAAATCCAAAGTTTGCTTAGCATATTTGTCTGGTTGGAATTTCAGCACAAAGAAATAATCATGGCTATATCATATATTTCAGTGATGGCTAACCTTTATACCATCGCGTGCCAAAAACAGGGGGAGCACAGGGGGGTTGCATGCATGAGTGCCAACACCCATAATTCTATGTGCCCTGCCACCCCACACATGCATGCACAACACCCGCCCACACAACCCCTACTTTCGGCATGCGAGCGGTGGGCTCATTAGGCCCGTTTTTGGCTCTCTCCAGGCTCCAGAGCCTTTCTAAGAGCCTGGGAAGGGCAAAAATGGCCTTCCCCAAACCCCCCGGAGGACCGCCTGAGGCCAGAAACTGCCCATTTGCCAACTTCCAGTAAGACCGGAAGGGCCGAAAATCAGTTGGCTGGTGCGCAGATGCATGCCAGAACTGAACTTGCGTGCCCACCAGTATGGCTCCGTGTGCCATCATGGATATAGTTCTTTAAAAGAGTTTCCTTAAGAGAGAAGATTTATAATAAATATACAGGTGTTAATTTCCATATTATTAACAGTAAAGTTTTCTCCCTTTTAACATCTGCAGCTATTTTTTAGTATTTTCAAATAATAACTATATCAATAATGGCCATTAAAATACTAGACACAAATCTATTAATTAGAGCTGAAATTCTCTAGGCAATGTCTAAATACTGTAATCACAGTCGTCTTTCTTAAAAAATATAGGACAAAGCTATAAAAACTGCAAGTATACATTAGCAAATTAAAATCTATCAGTAATTTCACAGGACTTAAATAGGAAAACTTAGAGCATTCCTAAAATCAAAAATGCAATTGTTAATTAATAAAACATAATTAATATTACCAGCAGCAAATTAAGAATGGCTACATTTGATATATGAATACTGTACTGAATGTTACAGAACACTAACAATCTGATTTAGTGATTAAACATAGTTTTGTCACATTGGACAGAATACAGCTCCTATCTTAGTCTAGTTTATTTGTACATCTGTTCATACAGTACAAGTAAACAACACTTTTACAAGTTGATGCTATCATGAGAAATTAACATTAAAAGAAAATGAGTATCAAAGGAAGCATTTTAGAATGAATCGTTATCCCCAAAACTTTTAGACATTTCTCATTAAGCAGACTTCCGAGCAAATTTCAAAATATAGCAGCATTTAAGAATCTTTTAAGGGTTTTTTTTATCTGATACCATCTTTAAAGTCCCCTGATGGACATCTGGTACCTAGAAGAGGTAAAATCATTTACTTCTAACATTATCTGCAGCAGTTTTTTGTTGATTTGTTGGTAGTATTTAACCCTCAATCATCTCTTCATAAAATCAAGTAGGGCTCTAAAATGAGCTATATATCAGGAGCTTGTTAATCCACTGAGAAACAAAATTGATGCGAGATTTCTTACTCTAGGTACCATGTTTCCCCAAAAATAAGACTCTGTCTTATATTTTTTGAACCCTGAAAAAAGTACTTGGCCTTATTGCCATGCACCCAAAAGGCCAATTGGGCTTATTATCAGGGGGTGTCTTATTATGGGGAAAACAGGGTAGAAACTGGCTTTAATGCTATCAAAGCAACAGTGCTTTCTAATATGTAATAGTATGTAAAGTTAATATATTTTCAATTCTATTTTTAATATAGAACCCTGCTTTCCATGCATTAATTTTGCTGATTATTGACTGTAATTAAATAAATTAGAATTTTTGAATTTTGTAGAATTAAAACATTAAAGTATATCCTAGATTAATAACAAAAAATGAGATAAAAATGGGATAAATGCATTTATTGTCAACTCATAGAAGCTTCACATGAAAGATTATTGGGAAAGAAGCACTCTCAATAAGTAGACCCAATTTACACCTTAAAAAGCGTAAACATCCTCATGATCTAGTTACCTCCCATTTGGATTCTATGTGCTCTACAGGGGACTTTCTTTGAAGAGTATCTAGAAGCTTCACACAGTGCAAAATATAGTGGTAGCATGGGCAGTGGTGGCATGGGCAGTCACATGTGCATGTAGAGAGGTATACACCTTTACTCTGTGAGCTACATAGGTTTCAGTCTGCTTCTGGGTGTAATTCAAGGTTTTGATTTTTCATTTAAAGCCCTCCATGGCATGGGTCTGGGTTATTTTAAAGACCATCTCTCTCACCCTATCAGGCCTGGCACAGAGGCATGCTATGGGTCCTATCTGCCAGGGAATTGCATTTGGTGGGTCCCAGGAGATGTGCTTTGCCTGCCAGTGCCTGCCTTGTGGAAACTTCTCCCCTCAGAGAAGATCCATCCCTCTTAACATTCTGCAAGTTCCTCAAGACCTGGCTATGTTACCAGGCCTGGGAATTCTAGGAGTGGGTAGATTTTGAGATGTCTCCCTTACTGTGGTTAATATCATCCTTTCCTGTTTTGTGTAACTTTTTATTTTTAATTGAGACTGATGTATCTTTTATAATTAGGATTTGTATATACCACCCAGAATCACTTTCATGTGATATGGGCAGTTATATAAATATGATAAATAAATTATAGCACCTGTGATGTCATCACATTAACTTAAGCCTGGGGCATTTGGATGCAGATTTTAAAAAGTAGAGTGGTTTCTACTATATATACCAGGTGGATGGCAAACAAACAAACAAATAAAATAAATAAAGTATATAGTTCATCTCTGCTTTTATATGGGAGATTTTCACGTGCCTGACCTCATTTCAATCATATATACTGATATATAACTAGATCCCCAAAGTCAATATTTCTTTGGTTGATGCTCTTGTTCACTCACCTCTCCATCGCTGTCAGATATGATAATGAATGCATCTGCAGAATGTGTTAACTTTGCATTTGACAGGTCCCTTGGCTCTTCTTCTTCTCCCTGATCTTTGGAATCAGGCTCATTTGCAGTTTTCCGCTTCTTCTTTGGCATCTTTTCCACTGAAACAAAATGCATTAAAGCTTTTTAGTTGGTTTCCTTTCCTTTTGACAGAATGTTGCCTTATTACCTTGAAGTGAAGCATCCTAGATTTCATTCTAATCATACTGAATGGTAAATTGAGAGCATTAAGAGATGCGTTCATAAATCCCTGCTCATCCAATTAAGGGTACCTTTTAAAGCAGATTAATGTGGTATAACAAAAACTAATTGCATATTCTAAAGGAAAATGGGAAAAGAGCTTAGTTAAGCCTTGTGCAAGTTACTTTTAATATCAGGAACCACCAGCCATTCTTCCCAATACCACATTAGCTTCTCCAATATTGGTGCAGAACCCACCAAGGGAAGGGAAGGGAGTTAGGTAAGATTCAGTGATCTAGAAGGGAAAATCAATATATGAGAAGCAATTTCAGTTTTCATATTCACTTAGGCATAGGATGGGGTTACGTTTTTCAGACACTGTCACTCACAAGTGCTTGGTACACTGTAGAAATGAAGCAGAGGTGAGAAGAATGGCAAAATGATTAAATGACACTTTGAGAAAAGAAAAGGTCAAGAACACTTGAGTTTCCTTTTTTTTAATTAAGCTTCTTGCTAAACAGCGTACTCATTGTGCCCTCTACTGGGCTACACTACATTAATTCCAGAAAAGGTACTTTGCAGGTACAAACAACACTGAGAAAACCTGTGACTATTAGCTCTGGACATACTAAGAGTTAGGAGAAACTGAGGGAAGACAAGTAAAAATGTAATTAAAATTAAGTACATTAAGTAATCAAGTTTTTTGACAAACTATACATTAGCAAAAGAGTTACACAACAAGCTTTATCAGTGAAAGCTGTATGGACTGCGAGTCAACTCAGGGAAGGGGGCAACATTGTAAAACCTTTTCTTTTACAACACAAAACATTTCTGGCAGTCAGTACAGCATGTGAACCGATCATAAAGCATATTTCTCACTTAGAGAGCTTTTATAGAAAGAACTTAACAATCTTGTGGTTCACAATCATGTATTCACTTAACAACCCTGATGATTTGCTTAACAACCGCAGAGAAAAAACTGCAGAGTAAAACTGGGTGACTCACTTAACTGCCTAATTTGGCAATGAAAGTTCCAGTCCTAGCTGTTTTTGTAAGTCGAGGACTACCTGTACTTGGTTAGATTGTAAGGAGAACATTAAGATAGCCAAGAGGCTGCTTAACCAACAGCTAGACTCCAATATGGTTTCTCACAGCACAATCCTCCAAAAAGACAACAGGGGGTAAAGAACGGCTGTTATTTTTTTCTATATGCTCAATGCTATGGTGCATAGATACATAATTATCTTAGCTTTCTAAACTGCATCCTTGTTAATCAACAAAAGTCAAAGAATAAAGCCTATTCCGTCATACTGTGCTATATAAACCCATTTCCTGATGGTAGAATAACTGCAGTGGTAGGAAACTGTTTTGATGTGAATTGGCAGTAAATAGAAAAATGGAATCTTGCTACAATATAAAGAACAACAGTACAGTTTTAACTATGATAAGAAAAGGGAACAACAGGGGAGCAAGAAAAAGAAGTAAAGATTACACAAGATAAATTCAGGTGGCTGTTATTTTCACTGAAGGATTTTAAAAAAGAGAGGTGACTAATGTTGCTTGTCTTGAAATAACTTTCAGGTTAAATGAAAAGCAAGAGACAATGGACAGTTATGAAAAACAACAAGCACCAGGCTACAACTACCCAAATCACAGGTGAAAAGGGCTAGGCTAGCCTTGCCCCAGTTTCCACATTAACCTCTATCATGAACCAGTATTCTATCAATCCGTAGAAGCAGATAACAAAAAAAAATAGTTGAGGAAATTGATTGGTGAACACAACACTTGCAATATTGTAGTGGCATCAGGTTATTTTTTTCATCAAATACTATTTACCATTTGTGATTTTATTATATTTTCTTTTCACATAACAAAAAATAGAACGTCAATAAGCTTAAGCTTATATTAGTACGCAATTCTCTCTCCATATTTCACAAGTTTGATTTTACAAACTAAGACCTGTGTACTTTTGAAGATACTGTTTAGCTTTTTCAGGAAATGTGAATAAAATCATATTGCTAAAACAGTACAATTTTACATGGTACATTATCAATTATATATATCTGTCTGTATTTGTGTGTTATTAAAGCAATAAAACCTAAGTCTGAAAATATAATTTCTATACATCCAATTCAACCTAAGTCTGAAAATATAATTTCTATACATCCAATTACCAGAATTTTTTCAAACCTACTATTGTTTATATCATTGCTGTTGTCTATTGTTGTAACTACCTATGTTCTTCAAGATATCAGGTTCCCCCATGGAGATCTGGTTTTTAAATTTTTACAGATGTATTAACTAATTTCAGTGTTCTCGTGCTGAAATTAAAACAATTCAATGCTGCCCTGAATTTTCTGTATATTTTTCCCCAAAATCCTACTTCTTTTTATACCATCCAGAAGCCTGAACTCTTTGGAAAGTCCACAAAATGGATACTTCATTCTAAATTAAACCAATAATTTTCATTTGGTGCTTTTATTGTTTAATATGCAAAAAGTAAAGAGGAAAAATAGGAGAAAAAACATAAAATCTTACAATTATCCTGTATTAATAAATTATTTTCATGCTTATATATTTATGTCATAGCATAAAAGATTTACTTAACAATAGGAAGAAAAATGGGAAAAATCAGCATATACAACTGATACATGTAGCTCAACTTTTTAAACAATCATCTAATCATGATTTACACTAGTAAAATGCTCATTCAAAGAGATAATTTTTCAGACCTCTGTACTGCTGATGAAAAATGGATATCCTTCTAATCTTATATTATACACATACTTTACCGAATAGAAAGGGAGGGGAAAGTCTATACTTTTCATGATAGTCAGTTTCCATCTTCCTCCAATGTATTAGATGTATCAAATATGCTAAAACAATGCTGAGGTACATAAAATAGAAGGCTGAAAAGGTTGTAAAGCTTCTTGCCTAGACACCATTTGCATCTCTAAACTGTTCTGCCTCCTGTTTTGGAGTAGCTGGTTGGTAATTCTACTATCGCCAACTCCATCGCATGGTGATTTAGTGAAAGAAAATCTTATGGTGAAACATTATCTAGGATTTTCCGCAACTGCCTGCTTTTCATATTTCTTGATGTAATAAAAAGAAATTTAGAATCGGAGTAGAGAGAAAGAAACCCTGCTTTAGCATTATTACCTTCAACTTACAGAATGATGCTGTGCACAATAAATCCAGGTATGTTTTTATCTGATATTAATGTCTTGGTATTCACTGAGGTACATTGGGGAAGACCCCCAAAAAAGCAAGATTTTTGCTGACCCTTAGTTCCTTCAGCTCATGCTTCATTGTACCTTCAAGTTTTAGCTTTTACTCTTGGTGACTAGAGTATATAATAACTCATGCTTATACTCTATGTTTTCAAAATGACTTATAGCAGTGATGGCAAACCTATGGCACGGGTGCCACAGGTGGCACGCGGAGTCATATCAATGGGCATGCGAGCATTTCCCTAGTTCAGTTCTGATGCGTATGCGGATCTGGCCAGCTGATTTTCGGGCCTTCCAAGCCCACCAGAAGTCGGGGAAAGAGGCTGTTTCCAGCCTCTGGAGGGCCTG
>JANHFP010003202.1:76427-97728 GCA_032468135.1 Calamaria suluensis
ACGCCAACAGCAGGAGAAGGCTGGGGAGGGGCAGAGCTCAAGCCAGCTTCGGCTTGTGAGTCAGAGTCATCAGAGTCCTCTCCAGCAACACCAGTGGGCATGACAATAAGATAGAGAAGGCAGATAATGAATTGCATGGTCTGCAGTTAAAATCTGGTGCGCCCGAATAAATCATATCTATTAAATATGTACTGGTGCAGTGACATGATTTCAGCAGCTTCCGTTTTAATGAATTTATTTGTCTCGTTTTTACCTTCCGCCTTGATCTCTCTTTTTCCTTCCTCTATTTGCAAGTAATTGGAAGAGTCCAGAGAACATTTTTCACCATGATAAAACAGGATGAGGAAAGGCGGTGCAGATCATCCCGTCGCTTCAATGGATAAATGTAGAGCAAGAGCTAAACCAAGAGACCTAATTGGCCTTCGAGATTGTAGGAGCAGGGCAGAAATTGAAGACAAGGAAAGTCTTTTTTTCGAAAGAAGGAATGGTTTCCAGGACTCAAATTGCTTCTTCTTTTTTTTTATGTACCAAAGAGAACATTGTGGAGGGCAATGATACTGATATATTTCAATTAAGCTTCCCTATTATAAAAACAGCCCTGTCCATGTCTTTGAGGTAGCTCTTTGTACCTCATAAAAACCAGTCAAATGTGATTTTGGGTCAGAAAAATGTTGTCTACTTCAAAATGTTCTCTATATGCTTGAGCCTTAGGCTTCCAGAATGACAACAGACGCCCTGTTTACAATTTTGCTCTGCAGGTCTTTCATCAGGATGGGGATGCTAAGAATCGTGTTTTTTTTTTTTAAAAAAAAAGAAATAATAATGAACCTATTACTGTAGAATCTCCTTGCCTAGAAGGAGCACTTGACTTTCTCTCTTGCTGTTCTGAGATGGAACTTATTTGCTTGAGTTTGCTTTTCCTTCTCTTAGGGTTTTAACTTCCACAGTTAGACATGTCTGGCAAAAAATAAAATTCAGTGTACGTAACTGTTTCCACGCATGTAACTTTGAAAGAAATTGAGCAGGTTTTGGAAACACGTATAAAACTGTACCAAAAGAAAAGAATGCAATATACAGAGTCAGCCAATGCCCAACCTCCCCCCCCCCAACCAACAATCCCGGTCCTCATTTTACCCACCTTGGAAGGCTGGAAGGCTGAGCCAACCTTGAGCCTGGTGAGATTCGAGTAAATCTCTACTGAATGACAGCAAGGATTAAGAGAAGAATGCATGAATGTAGTAGGATGAAGCGGGTCACCTCTAACAATACCATGGCCAGAAGTGGTATTCAGCTGGTTTGTACCAGTTTAAGCAAACTGGTAGCGGTGACTGTGGGTTGGCCTACCCGGACATAATGCCATCATATTAATTTAATTTAATTTAGCTTAGTTTAGCTTAGCTGTGCTGTGCTGTGCTGTGCTGTGCTGTGCTGTGCTGTGCTTTGCTTTGCTTTGCTTTGCTTTGCTTTGCTTTGCTTTGCTTTGCTTTGCTTTGCTTTGCTTTGCTTTGCTTTATTGGTCAACAAGTACAAGGAAACAAGTAACAGTATAAACGTAGACATTGGCACAAAAATTGGCACAATTAAAGGGTGTAAATAGGCAAAACATAGCCATAAACACATGGGATGATTGTATACAGATGGGGACAGTAGGACAGGGATGGTAGGCACATAGCTGCACTTATGCACACCCTTTAGTCACTTTATGCACACTTTAGCCATGATCTTAAGGCTGGGTGAATGTGCGGGAAGGCACACACGTGGGAGGTGAAACAGTGGTAAGAATATGTGGAAACCACTGCTAACCATAGCATTGGTTTTGCAAAATAATTAGTATACAATCCTGGGAGGGGGGGCATATTTTCCATCAATAACACCATGAGGGTGATTTTCTGCATCATTTTTCAACCTTTAGCCGGGCGCCTTTGGATCCATCACTAAAAATGCAAAGCACTCTCTTCATTAAGCAACACCAATCCATCTACCTCTTCCCGCGCACAGAGGTATAAAGTGACGCAACATCCCTTTGGGATTCTAATTCCCAAATAGCATCTGAAGAGTTCACCTTAGCTAACCTCATTCTGCACCAATTCTCACCAAGCAGGCAACATCAGAAAGCAAGAGAGGGATGGAAAGTTTAGAACAGGAGGGAGACTTTGTTCAAAGCGTGCACTAGATAGAAGATTACGCCTGGGTGTAACACTTCTTAACAGGGGAAGCGTGGACCAGTATAATCGCATAATATAGGAGGGAACTATTAAAAGTCTTGCTGCAACATCTCTTAGCATATGGAGCTTTTGTACACAGGTTTCTCTAGCATGTTGTTAACATAAATCTCTCCTGCAAATATATTTCTGCAGCAAATCTCCCGAACAGCTGAGACCATAAAGAAGGACTATAGTTGACAGGTAGGTTGTAAGACAAGGTAAGTTTAGTTTAGCTCCATGTCTGCTGATCTGGACCTGTCCAAGTAGCTCCTTGACAATAAAACAGAACTGCCTTTTCATCCAGGATGTTGTTGTTTTTCTAGCCTGGACAGGTGTGTTGTAGCTTATCTGCTGTCTCCTTTCTCAAACCTTTAATCTGGTTAGTATTGCCTTTAAAGTTATTTCCACTTGATTTAAATTCTTTATTGATTGGTTTGTTTGAGAAGATGGTTGTTATTTGAAGATTGGAAACTTTGTTAAGGAGCGATGTGTTCGTCTTTGCCACGCGGTTCCACTCGCCTTTGTTACAAGCATGCAAGTTGCGGTTACTTTGTTTCAAATTTCCCACGGAGGTCGATAAAAGATCATAAAATCATATGCCACAATGTCCTACCTGTCAAGGACTACTTCACCTTCAACCACAACAATACAAGAGCATACAAGAGATACAAACATAAAGTGAACCACTCCAAACTAGATTGCAGAAAATATGACTTCGGCAACAGAGTGGTCAATGCCTGGAATGCACTACCTGACTCTGTGGTCTCATCCCTAAACCCCCCAAAACTTTAACCTAAGACTGTCTACAGTTGACCTCACCCCATTCCTAAGAGGTCTGTCATTACCTAATATGTAATTGACAAATTTTAAAAAAATCTACCCAGCTGTGTATCAAATACTTCAGCAGGCTCAATATGAATTGGCAGAATACAGTAACAAATCACTCTGTGGTCAATTACTCTGCTCATGCCATTCAGAATGTGAATGTCTATATGATAGGTTGAGTTGTAGAGACGAACTTGAGATTCTGTTGGTGTACCAACCACCCTGCTTCCTGACAGAACTCTTCATGGATTTCTGGAGATGGTCTCTGGGTTAGTGTTCTTTCCTGAAGAGCTTCAACCTCTATGCTTTGGGGACACAATTCTGATAACATCCAAGCCTGATAAAGGAAGGTCACATGTTACTCCTTGTCGTTGTGTGGGGTGTGTGTCAGGGGTGGGTTCACCTCGGTTTGGGTGGACCCGTAGCAGCAGTGGGGGAAGCAGTGGGGGAAGCTCCACCCACCCTCCTACCCAGACATCATGAAACATGATCTGCGCATGCACAGAAGTGGTGCACATGTGAGCAAATCAAGTACCCATGCACAAGCAAACTGGTAACAAAGGTAAGTGAAACCCATCCTGGTGCGTGTGTGTAGCTGAGTTCTATTATTTGGAAAGAAAATGGATTTCTACTACCCTTTTGCTGTGGTCAAATCATATCCTGATCTAATTGAGAATCAGTAGGCTGGAGTGGAGGAAATGAGACATTGGTGGCAGATAAGCTCCCTAGGAAAAGTGGATTAACTGATTCTTTTTGATCAGGCCCAAATATCAAACTGAGATGGCTTTAGCTTTCTCCTGGGTGATCTTTGTCAAGACCTGGATGGAATGCTGTACTCTCCTGGTCTTCTTATATCTCTAACTGTTTTTGATACCATTGAAATTGGCTATGTTACTCGGCCATCCACAGTAGTTAGGGCTATAAAGCAATACCTTACAGTGTTTCTGTTCTTCTTCAGTAGAAGGTTCTAGTGAATGAGAACTTCATTCTGGCCAAGTATTGTATGTGAAACAGCAGGCAAAAAAGGGCCTTCCTGAAGTCAGGAAAGTGACCATTTTTGGCCTCCAGAGTGTCTGGGGGAGCCTGTTTTTGCTCTCTCCACAGTCCTAGAAAGGCTCTGGAACCTGTGGCGAGTGAAAAATGGGCCTTCCGAAAGTCACCAAACAGACAATTTTTGGCCTCCAGAGGGCCTCCGGGAGTGGGGAAGCCCATTTTTGCCCTTCCCTCATTCATAGAAAGGCTCTGGAGCCTGAGGGTAACAAAAAAGTGGGCCTAGCAGGCCCACCATGCCATCACATGCCAAAAGTGGGTGGGGGGAGCACAGAGGTCACATGCGCCTGCATGGGGGGCAGGGCTGATAGAATTATGAGTGTGGGCACACTTGTGACCCCCCTGCGCTCCCTCTGCTTTTGGCACTCGATGGCAAAAAGGTTAGTCATCACTGCGCTAGACCTTTGAGGGAGAAATCTTGTGGCCCCACTCTTCTATGAACCGAAGAGAGTTGAAGTCAGAAGGCAGTGTTCTCAGTGTGGCAGTCTCAAAATGTAGAAGGGTCCCCCTATGGAGGTCAGACTAGAATCGTACTTTAAACCATTTTGAACATTGTTTAAAAACTGAGCTTTTCCAGCACGAATTCTGGTGAAACTTATGCACTATACCATCTTTTACTTGTTATTTTTTATTATTACAAATCTTTTTAGTTTTAAAAGTGTTAAAAACATTCCACGTTATCGGTTATAAATACATTAATTACTAAATTTTGTACAAACACATCCATACGATGTTTCTTTAACCTTTACCAGCACGCCCGTATTTGATTTATCCTAGGATTGTTTCATGTCTTGTTTGTCAGTCCTTCTGAGTGTATTCTGTTGAGTTGAGTTGGTGAGTATTTTATTTCTTATTTTTAATCCATTTATACCAGTTGTTCTAAATGTCATAATATTGTGAGTTATTTTTATGTTATACATGGTTGTTGATTCTGTGATTTTTTTTTATCATGTAGTGTTTAATTCATTCAGTTCAATCATGTCTGATTCTCAGAGAATGCCTGATGGACATGTTTACTTAGCAAGGTTTTTCAGGAGTGGTTTGCCATTGCCTCCTTCTTGGATTGAGAGAAAGTGACTGGCCCAAGGTCACCCGAGACATTGTGCCCAAAGCAGGACTGGAACTCACAATCCTCTGGGTTCTGCCCTGATGCCTTCACTACTACACCAGACTGGCTCATTTTTATTTTTGTTATAATTATGGAGATTTTAATCTCTCTGCATATCTTGTTGAGCCATTGGATGTTGTGAGACTACATCAGAATATAAATTCAATTCAATAAATATCAAAGCAGTCCAGAGTAGCCTCTGCTAACTGCAAATAGAAACAGGAAGGAAAAGAACATTGGTCAAAAACAGAAAGGAAGTGTCAGGTCTATGCAACTAAAAAGGCAGCATGACCTTCAATCTCAGCTAAGTAATTGAATCATAAGCTATTTTTTAAAAAGTAAGATGCATTTTATTTAGAAGTCTACCGGTTACAACCATTAACGTATTAACATATATTAGACACTATATTTACTCCTAAATTAAGAGGGGTTAGGTTAATATCTTGGAACTGTTTTTAGCACCACAGCTTGTTCTATCTATTACCTCTGGTTCTTCTGATATTTTTTCCTCTGCACTGCAGCATGAAAGGCTTCAACGATCTTGGTTTCATTGTTGAGGATGTTGTATTCTGCTAATTTCACCAGTTTGTCAAAATTGTCCTCTGAGAAGCTCACCTCCCTTGTGCCAAATGGGGAAAAGAAGCTGGAGACATCCACATTGCCCTCTTCCATATTAGTAGACAATCGTTCCACACCTAAAATTTAAAAAAGCAACATTTCCATCAATAAAGCATAGCTTTAAGATAGGTGTTTCCAATCTGGTATCTTTCAGATTATTGGATTTCGATTTTATTCTAATTTTATCCTAATTTTCCCTTTATTTGTACTCATTTCATGTATTCAATTCATCTTATATGTATTATATAATACTGTGATGGCAAACCTATGGCATGTGTGTCACAGGTGGCATGCAGCACCATATCGGTGGGCACACGAGCTCAGCTCCAGCATGCATTGTGCACTGGCCAGCTGATTTTCAGGGCTTCTGGGCCCAGTAGAAGTCGGAAAATGGATCGCTTCCAGCCTCCAGGAGGGTGGGGAAGGCTGCCCTCCCCAGACTCCTAAAAAGGTTCTGGAGTCTGGGGAGAGCGAAAAACAGGCCTACTGGGCTCACCAAGCCATCATGTGCCAAAAACGGGGGGAGTGCAGGGGGGTCACACATGCATGCACAGGTGGGTGGGGTGCATAGCATTACGGATGTGGGCACATCCCCACATGATCCACCCCCTTTTGGCACGGAATGGCAAAAAGATTAGCCATCACTGATCTAATATGTACTCAACAAAATAGATAAATAAATAAAATAATTGTGAAGATTCAGTTAAATCAGTCACTTTAGTACCATTGGCCTTATTTAAACACTACCTATTATTTAGGTCTCTTGTATAAATATAATACTGGGATCCTTATAAATTAGTTTTCTGTAAGAGTACAAAACTACAGAATCACATCAAAACTGATTCACAGTGATCATAGAGGGCACCTAGTCTCCGCTGTTAAGCATTCAACTCATAACCAATAACATTAACTTCTCATAGAATTTCATATTTATTGAAAATAAAGGAGTTCGATAATAGAATCTAGGAAACAAGAATTCTCTTGTTTAACAGCCTAATTATCAGGAAATACATTAAGACAGGTCACTTTGATCCAACTGCCCTTTAAAATTAGTAAAAATTAGTAGTAAAATTAGTAGTAAACTAAAAATTAGTAGTAAAATTGGTGGGAGGCTCCACCCACCTGCCCGAACATCATCAAGGACGATCTCCGCATGCGCAGAGCAAGCACACACATGTGCTTCCATTGTGAACCCGTAGTAAAGGTAAGTAGAACCCAGCCTTGGTTAAGCTTATGTATGTATCATGTATAATATAAACCAAGGGTCACCAACCTTTTGGGCCTCAAGGACCACTAAATTCATACTTTTAAATACCATAGACCACTAATATGATTTTTTAAAAAAAAGATAAATAGTATTTGGGCTATATAAAAAATGTAAATCATTTTTGGGGGGACCACCAAACTTTTTTCACAGACCACCAATGGTCCATGGACTATTGGTTGATGATCACTGATATAAGCAGTCTACTCACTATCTAAAGCTTAAGGCATATTTACTTTGGTCTACAGTAGCAAAAAAACATTCACATCTGAGCAGAATGGGACATTTTGAAATGATGAAAGTAAAGAAATGTGTGTGAAGAGAAAATATTCAACTCAACAATACTAACATTTAAAACAATAAACTTCAAGCATCCAAGTAAATGCTTAAATTGATATTAGCTGGTAATGTGAAATATTTTCCTTTACCAATATGCCATTTTGTATCTCCTTAATTTTGAAGTGTTTTTCTTTGTCATTACATTAATCAATGAAAACGAGGAACAAAAAGTGGGCAATAAAAAAACTCGCTTATTTACTTGCAAATTAAATTTAGGTGGATGTTAAGTTTAGGATGATATCAGAGTATTATCATTTACCAAGCACAGCTTATGACTTAGCATGATGACTTAGCTTGTTCAACAAAGCTATACATAACAAGGCATGATTTAGCATGATACACAAAGTCTTATTGCACACCATTATGTACATTATCAGTTGGAAGATTGGCTGCATAATGAAGCCAATGAAGCCAAAAACAATTATTTTATTACCTGCTCAAACACAGGTGATGCATGATCAATTCATCTTTTGGATATAGTGATCACAATATGAGTCATAAATAACAGGAACATTTAAGTGCAGTTGATAGGTTTGAATCATCTTAGGAAGATAATAACTATCTTGTTATTCTATGCTGGGGAGCAAAATATACATTCAGAACTTACCAGGTGCTTCAAATGCTTTGAAAGTATCATTAGTCAGGGGGAAAAATAGCACCAAAGGAGCAGCTGTATTTTCTGGGTCTTCAAAAACATAACACTCCTTCAGGTTGTTTTTGTCTTCCTCACTGATCTCGGTCTTGGGGAATGGGACTCCCAGCTCAGAGGCATATTTTGAAAACTGGTCCAGATTCTATGTGAATACATTATCAAAAAGTGTCAAAGTTAAGTATTAAGAAAAACTAACTAGGAACCAACAAATATAAATGAACAGAGCATATAAACACCTGGTGTTACATGCTGTCCAGTATTGCTGTAGTGTAACTTTTACAGGGAAAGGCAGGTAGTCTTCAACTTACAGCAGTTCATTTAGTAACCGGTCAAAGTTACAACGGCACTGAAAAAAGTGACCATTTTTCATAACCGTTGCAGCATCCCCATAGTCACATGAACAAAATTCAGATCCTCAGCAATTTATTCATATTTATGATGGTTGCAATATCCTAGGGTTGTGTGATCACCATTTTTGACCTTGGGACAAGCAAATTAATTTAACTGCAGTGACTCATTTAACAACTGTGACAAGAAAGGTCGTAAAATGGGGCAAAACCTATTTAATAAATGCCTTGCTTAACAACAGTTTTGGGCTCAATCGTTGTCATAAGTCGAGAACTACCTGTATAGAATTTGCTCATTTGACCACATTTCTATCTAAGATAAGCAGACCATTGTAACAAAAAGTTTCTATTTTATGATACAAATATTAATATTATCAGTTTTATCAAAACTGGGTGTTAGTTTTGTGTAGTGGTGGTTAAACATGTCATCATACAATATATCCCCGAGTATTCAGCTCCATATGAATAAATATCTTAAAGTGGATTGTTGATCATAATAAAGTATAAGCTGCAAATACTGCATGTGACCTCAGAACCAAAAAAAGTACATAAATGTTTAGAAACTTGGATATCCTAGGACTTAGAATCTGTGCAACATAAGAAAAACAAACAGTAACATCATAAATCTCTGGAACATCCTTATTGAAGACCTCAAAAAGTCTAAACTTGAATATTTCTCAGCATTTTCAAGTATATACAGTCCATAGTGAACACCTGCAATATTTGCACCATTTGTAGGGATAATAATTAATATATCTAGTCCATATTTAACAGATAGGAAACTGTTAAGGTTACAATATAGTAAGGGAAGAAAAGCATATAATGAATTATAATACACTGCTTACAATTCAGAATACTATAAAGGTTTCTCAACAGTACTTATCACACCCACAAAAAACAAGTTCCATAGAAATTCCAATTCATAAAATTTCTACAGGGAAAAAATATATCCTATTTAAAATTAACATACTCTGGGCTAGCCACATTCTTCACTAAAATAATTAATATTTCCCAAAATAAACAAGAATCCAAAGCAATGTAAAACTTTGACTTTTAAAAAACGTATATAACTTATGCTAATTTGTTAGCACAAAAGAGGCAAATATATCTCTTCTGAAATTAAGGTGCTCTTGAAATATCATGGAGTTCAGAGTTGACTGGGAAAAAAAAGTAGGATTGTCTCTTACAAAAGTCTGTGCTCCTCCACTATAATTGATATGTAATATAACATCCACTCTTCTTTCCGGTTTTAAAAGAGGTGGGTAGCTTGTATTGATGAAAAATCCAGTATCCACCAGAGACAAAGGTTGATTTGCTGTTTCCATCAGCAGGTTAGGTTGAGAGTCCAGCACAGTATCTGAAAAGCAGAGATTTACAGTCAACATTCACAACTTCTCTTGGTTGCATGTAATGTCCAAAGAGTGCTCAAATATATACTAAAAAGTAGCAGGAGTGATAAGACAACAACTTTATTTTATTTATACTTATACCTTAAAATCCATTGTAGTATAGTAAGTGCAGTTATTTTCCAGCTATGTTTTAAATAACATTTTCCTCTTTTTATATTTAACATTGCAGAAAGGCAAAAACTGTTGAAGATCTCCAGAGGATGCACCCCAAATTTTAGAAGCTTAAATGTTTATCAGGGACATATGCATTGCCATCATATGCATTGCCATCATATGCTTTTAAGCCTCCATGTTGCCTACCTTTGTTTTAGAAAGTCCCTGTATGAAATAGATATTTGAAATATTTCCTCTCCTAGCTTCCAAATTTCATATTTACTAGCTTTCTTTTGCTGTTCCGAAGTCATGTAATTTTAAACAACCACATTCCTTAAGAGTGGCACATTTGAAAGAGGAACACAACACATACACCAGTTATTACGTTCATTTGTTTACTAATAGCATGATAGTGTGTTGCTATTAAAGCTAATGGAGCCTGATTAAAGTAGGTACCTCAAGGAGGTATGCTAGAATCAGTTATAGTCCTGTATAGGCCTTAAAACACTCTTGAAGTACATAACAGCATCTATAGTATTAGTTCCTATTTGAACAAGGGTCTGTAGATTGACTATACTTAGATTAAATTCTAAGTGGCAAATAACTATTTTTATCTGTATTCTATTCTATAGAATTACAGTATTAGAAAAATCTTCAGTTTTAATACCTCATTTGAAAGACAAGAGAGTACCTCTTGTTCTACATTACATCTAAAAGCCAAATGAAATTTTATTTTAGTTCTCATAATAAAGCACAGTTTTCTACTGCAACGGGACATGAAGGAAACCTAATTCAATATATTGGTAGGGTTTGCACTGGATTTATAAAGACCAGAACTGGGATGCAAAAATCTACATGGCTGCATCAAGATGGTAACGAAAAGATAAATGTGAGGGAGATAAGTGGTTTCTAAATTTGACGAACAAAAAAAAATGGAAACATTAAACTCCTTATTGAATAGTCATCTGAGGTTTTTTTTAATCCCGGAAGACTAGCCTTAGAGTTGAGTTCTGAAGCTATGATCTGACCAGAAAATTGTGTCCGTACTAAGTTAAGTACAATTCAGCAACTATAATTATTTGTAAGCCAATGGAATTTGTGCACGTATGAATACAGGAAATGATGCATTAGTAAATCAGATAACTGATCCATCTGTTGATGATATGGATATAGGTTATCCAAGATGTTAAGCAAGAGTTTGCAGCCCCGCCTGAAAATGGTACAATGATTTATGTACTTCTATATCCCAATGGTTCTTATATATTAACTTCCTTGGAGGAAAACTGGATATTTTTACTGATTTCAGTTTATTTAATAAATGTCCCTTCCATTTCATCATATAATATTAATATACTATTTGTAAATTAAATCTAGTGTTTGAATTCCAATTATTGATTTTGAAACTTTTTAACCCATTTTTCAAGTGAAAGATAATTAACTAGCAGAAGTATTTTCAATCCTGAAAAATTGGAGAAGGGTTTTGTAGAAAATAGATACGTAGCTATAGTTTTCAAATGCTGTGGTGACATAAGCATCTACTTCCTATATTGAAGATAAAACTAAAGTACATGGGGTTTTGTGTTGCTGTTGTTGAAGCACCAGACCCAAAATTAAAGATGGCAGCTACTACAGTAGTCTGGGAGCTGCACCTACCTTTTTGTGCTGTACCATCATAGTGGCCAACGTGACTTTTTAAATCATATCCTACAGATATTTCCATGAAGCACAAATGTGGCCACAAACAACATATGCAAGTACTATGTCATCTAAACAGAAGCCACAAAAGATGCTCAACTTATTTTGCATTTAATATATATTCTGCCATTCCACTTCCAAAATGTCTTCGGTGGAGCAAGTAGTCAGGTTCAGATTGAAGCAGCCCTTCCATTAGGCCTTGTGGAGTGAAGCAGAATTGGTAGATCCTTTAACACTGAGCTACATTATCCGTTATCCTTAGTGAAATGTGGAAAGAAAAGATTCCCCATTCACAAGTGTGGAACTGGCTAGCTAAGTCCTAATTAAATATGATACCAATAACACTTTATGAAGCCAAGATAAATCACAAATTAATACTGTGCCTTTCCACGAAGAAAAATGGACATTCTTCAAGTATTCATCATGAAACTGAAAGCCCCTCAGGAAATTAGGATATTCTGCTATTGTTGGGCGTCCAGTTAAGACATCTCGAATAGTAGAGGAAAGCTGACTTTGGTAAGTAAGTAGTCGAGAGTCCAACTCATGTGGCTTTGAAGGCAGAAGAGAATCATCTGTAAAAGACAGAAAGAACTGTTCATGCTGTTTGACTATACTCAGGCTTTTGAGTGTGGACACCAATAAGATCACAATTTATAGGAGGTCCAACAAATTATGGCAACGTTTTGTGCAGAAGGAGAGTTCTCAATGTTCACATTCAAATATTTGTATATTTATCTGTATAATAAATACTGCAGTGGCAAAAAAACCCAAATATTATAGTGGCAAAAATCTTGGAGAGTCCAAGAAGGGGAAAAAAATCACCTTACCAATGTCTTGTATTCTGTCTCTTGTCCACCTGTACCAGAACTCTTCTGAGTCATTAGCTACATTCCAGAAATAAATTAAATCCAAAGAAAAGATGCTGCTCCACATACCTGTTAAATAAATTAAAATAATTGTTTTAATAAATGTAAATAAAGTCTTAAATGGATGGTGTCAAAATGAAATTGTTTCATTTCTAATGCACCCCAAAATTTCAGCTTGCAGCTTTTACTCTCATTCTGAGTTTTCCAGATATTTCTAATCAAGAATTGTAAGGTTACACAAAAAATACTTTATATAGCTGAAAATGCTTTATAACTTGATCAATTAGAAAAACAAAGTCAGCAATCCTTGTAGTTGCTGCAGATACCTAGGAAAAGCTACTGAACAAACAGACAGAAAGCAATAAGTCCACGCATTATCTCAGGACTGACATTTCTTGGAAAAAGAAAAAGTATTCAGCGTGTTTTGAGGGTTTCTTGCAGAGTCTTAACAATCCATAGTCTTCACTGGAACCGGTTCGAGACTGATTCAGCAATGTCAAATACATCATGTCCGCAGTGGGTCATGAACATGGCACATTTCCCATCATCCAGTAGGCTTAGCATGTCATTTGCCTCAAGAAAGAAGTTGACTCTTCGCATGTATGACTCCCACCGTTCTTGTGCCGGGTTGAACAGGGCGGATGGATGCAGCAATGACATCTCGGCTGCTTGCGGCATTGGTGGCTTTTTGAATTTGGCACACAAGATGGTGGCTGTGGTTTTCTTGCCAGACGGAGTTGATTGCTGCCAACTTCGTTAGGACTCCTCCTCGTCTTCCACTAGAATTCAATCCTTGTTGCCAGTGTTGTGTTGTGGGAGTAAGGAAAGCAGAGGCACAGTCCAAGACAATAGCTCTTTATTAGGCTCCTGTATACAACTCCATGCTGGGCAGCCTTACAGCTCCCCTTTTATAGTGGGCTGTCAGTGCCGGGAGCCAATCAGATTGAAACACAAGTTCCTGCCAAGATAGAGGACCTTGTTGGGAACCTGACTGTCAGAACATAACAGACTACCTGTTGGTGGTTTCTGATATATTCTTGATGTATTTTTAGGGTTTGTGTTGGTTTTATTGGATTGGATTGAGTGCTCAGGGATTTTTTTGATGAAGTCTATTTTATCTATTTTTCTTTAATTTAATTAATTTGTCAACAAGTACAAGGAAACAGTATAAACATAGACATTGGCACAAAAATTGGCACAATTAAAGATATAAATAGGCAAAACTTAGCCAAAAACACATGGGATGATTACAGATATATGGGAACAGTAGGACAAAGACAGTAGGCACACAGGTGCACTTATGTATGCCCCCTTAAGGACCTCTGAAAAAGTGTGAAAGGTCCACGATAGACAGTTTAAGGGGAAATGCACAGGGATTAGTGAGACTAACAGTAGGATCAGGTAGGATGTTCCAGACATTTATAACTCTATTGCAGAAGTCGTACTTCCTACAATCTAGATTAGAGCGATTTTGATTGATTTTGAATCTATTGATAGCCCTTGTGGTGTTGTGGTGGAAATTAAAATATTTACAGGTAGGGCATTTTGGTAAATAATCTTATGAACTAAGCATAGATCAGAACGTAGACAGTGTGGTTCTCTACCACTGCTAAAAATAAAATGCTTCTTCCATTTTTTCCTTAAAATATTATTCCTTCATTTATGTCTTGTACTGTGTTTATTTATATAACAAATGAATGTGATCAGTACTGCTTATTGCTTATGCTTATTGCTTGTAAAAAAGGCTATGGATAATGGAATTTTTTTTTATTAAGTAATTATTTCAGGAGAGCCTGTTAAGATAACTTATGAAAGGCACTTATTAAAGGACCATACTTCATTATTTTAGTTGACCATGTTTGACTACATACAAGCTTTGTTTATTCAGAATCTTCCCTGTTTTCCCCAGAATAAGACATCTCCTGATAATTAGGCCAACCAGGCTTTTGAGCATATGGCAATAAGGCCAAGCGCTTATTTCAGGGTTCAAAAAATATAAGACAGGGTTTTATTTTTGGGAAAAAACATGGTGTTAATAACTGGATATCATATAGCTATTTCCTCAATATGAATTTTTGTGATCCTCTTGTTTTGTATATTACATAGTTGCTTCATAATAGTAAGAAAATATTCACCCTACTGATTAGGTCATATAGCTATCATCCATTTTTAAAAAAGAATTTCACAGTTGGAATTAATGCACCATCCTTAAATATTCTGAATTCTGTATAATTTGAATGAAAATTCAGAGCAGTTTTACGGTACTTCTATTCAACAAGAATATTTCAAGATATTATTGTAATAAGTCTAAGTAGTCATTTAGTAATGGCTACGTGATAAAGAATCAGTCAAAACTGAGAAAAATGGTATTAAACAAAAACTATTTTAGTGCTACATTCTTTTATTAGTAATTCATAAAAATATTTTAATAGCTACATAGTTTGCAGATGCTTTGGGTAATGTCAATTTTCATATCACATGCTAAACATAGCTTTGATGTTGAGTTTGATACAGATTTATTTTATCAGGAAAAAAAGAGTTTAGATATTTTCTTAATATTCTGTCAATAATGGATTTTTTTTCTTTTGAACGTACATTTGCCTAACATCTTCCTACCATTTGAGCCATTCTTTTTAATATTGAAGAGCTTGGATTTCTTATCATATTTTATGACATTACAACTAAGACTGTAATCCTGCAATTAAATAGCTTAATATGTAATGATATTGAAGTTTATTAAACAATATATTACTGTTATGCACACTACATGGAGCTACTGCTAAAGGACATTTGAAAGCTTCAGATGGTGCCAAATGTGCAGTTTGGGAAGTTATGTGCACCCCTAGGTCAAGTGCACATTACACCTCTGCTCTATGAACTATATTGAAGATGCTGAGAATAACCTGTAATGTCCTACATGGTATGGGGAAGGGTTACTTGAGTGATTGCTTATCTACAATTACATTTATCCATATCATCAGGTCCAGTAGGAAGGACATGTTTTATGTCTTGTCTACAAAGCAATGTCTGATGGAACCCATAAGGAGAGCCTTTGCTATTACAGCACCCATCCTTAGGAACATCATTCCCTCTTAGGTCAGATTGGCCTAACCTTATTGGCCTTCTGGAAGGGCTGAACACCTTGCCATCTGACCTGGGGATCATGTAATATGGATATGGAGCCTGCAAAGTGTTTAACTTGGTTCTTCAGGTCTTGCAGCAATATATCCTTTGACTCTCTAACTGAATGCATCAATTTTCCATATCCATCTTCTACCTCTTCCAACATCAGAGCCTTCTCCACAGATACAACTTTTCACATAGTGCACAGGTGTCATACTGCCCATGTCACATTACTCTCATGTGATGTATCGTGATGTTTTTCCCTTTGCAGAGCTGGGATGGTTGTGGCTTGCACATGACGCATTGGCCCTTGGGCCACCAGTTCGACATCCCTGACATAGTGTGTTTTAAGTAACCTGATTGCATGTTCCTCAAATGAAAACTCTGGATTGATTTGCTTTATGACCCATTTGTTTCTTTTTTTGGCTATCCTTTGTATTCTCAGGAGCAATCTCTTCCCCAACATGAAGTTAATCAATCTCTATTCGGCTTTTTCAAATTCTTATCATAAAGTGTCAGAGCAAACCATTGCCTGCACTAATCTTGGTGATGATAGAAACATGACAACATCTAAATATCTTTTCCAAGGCCTTCATGGCTAATTTGACATGTTCATGATGTCATATTTCTATACTCCTTATTCCTTTACTGTTCATGGTTGATTCTAAAAGGCAGGATCTGGTTCTTCCACTTGCTCTCATTAGTTTGATCTTCTTTACATTTAATTACAGCCCCATGTATTTTTTCATTATGTTCCTTAACCTTTGTCAGAGCTTGCAGATCTTCTGCATTTTCAGCTATAACTCATCAATCTAGTATAGGTTATTGATGTTTCATCTCTATTGATGTTTTAAAACCATACTGATTTTTTTAAAAATCAAGTTTTACTTAATAAATATTCAGCATAAAGTTTGAATAAATTTGGAACTAATCTATGTCTGTCCATGCTGTTGTTTCTTGACTTACTTATATTTTTCTCATTTGGACAATAAAATCTGGTGGGATCCCAATTTTTCTAAATATATTGCACAGTGGATGTAATCAGCACAATCAGAATCCTATTCTATAGGTGTAGCTTAGGTTCTTATTCTTGGACAATTCTTTAAAACCCACTGAAAGTTATCAAATAAGTAAAATATATGATTTTCACCCTTGTCTTTCCTGTTAAATTTCAAATTTGTATTTATATTTAATTCAAATCTAAGATTAATCTCATCAGAAATTGGGCACATGCAGACACATACCCACAGAGAGAGAGTATTGTTATCTGTTGCAATGTTTTTATAGAATTTAAAAGCTATTCATAAAGTATCTAGGGTGCCAAGATACTAGTGAAAATAAGAAGTGGTTGAATAAATCCTTCAACTTTTGTTTTCTGAAAGTGAAATTAGCAATGCAAGTAACAACAAAACTATGCTGCAGAACTGAGGGAGAACAGCTTTAAATGTAAAGAACTATAAATACAATTTAAATTTCAGAGAATGATATTAAAAAGTCTTACAAATTACACTGCACCAAACTTTTACCTTGTGTTGTTGAATCTGTTTATCAATTAATATTTTCCCTAAACCTTTATTTTAAACCTTTTTATGATAAAAAGATATTTGGAGATAGAAATGACTAACGGTCTTAAATGTATGAATAACATTCAAGTTAGAAGGCAATTTCAGCTTTTAGTATGTTGCCTTCAGGAGACACTTTAATGAGTTGATGTGAAGCTTTTATACTTTATTACAGATGACAGTTTGAGGACACTTGTAGCTAAGAGATGAAAGAATACTATAACTACAGTATTCTCCTTCATGGTTATTATTTTTCCAAAATTGTTTATGCATCTGCTCGCCTTTCCATATGAATATAATTAAAAACAACTTTATTTCATCAACAGTGGGTACAATGGAACCCCTTGGGGGGGGTAATGCAGTATGCATAGTTTTATTTAACAGAAAGTGAAGATATTTAGTTTGTGAGATTACCATAAAGAAATCTGAAATACTCAGTATTCTTATCATTGCTTAACTTATTTGTTAATCTATCAATATCAGTGTCTACATTAGAGTCAATGAGGGGTCAACTAAAGGCACATGCATGACAGTCAACATGCAAAAGTGGTGAATTACTTTTGACACAGAAGTTCATAATAATACAAGCTATTTTTTCTCATTTGTGATTTACAGTAGATTCCTTTGCCATTGAAATAAAAATACATTTATTTGATTTTCAAAGTTATGTTCAAAAATAAATTTATATTAAAGTATACAATTTCATTAGATTTTTATCTGTTAATGTGTATATATCTATATGTATATTCAGTATGTTTGTATTACACAACTATAGTTGTCACTAATCCACACTAATACTGGATGGAAAGGAAAATAAAACTGATGTAGACTTTTTTTTTAAAAAAAATGTGTACTTTCTATTCATAATTAATATACAGTTTAGACAATTATATATATTTTTATGTTGGGAATGAAATTGTGACATTAATGTTTCCTGTTTACCTTTCTTTCCCTATGTCTTCCATTGATTCTCAATATGAATTTCTTGGAATAACATTTATGACCAATACCATCGTTTTATATATGAAATAGGTAAGTAACTATTTTATTATCAAGATGTTATGGTAAACCACTCACTTAATTAGAAATTTCTAACAAATTGTCCAGTTTAAGGGTAGTTATATAGTTATAAATACAATAATTTTTCAGATAACTTTTTCTTCCTTCTTAACCATAAGGGAAATAGACAATTTTGCTTCTATTTTACTATTACTACTACAGTTATATATACTTATTAGTATAATTATTTTAAATGAGCCAATCATAGGTTTGAAAGCTGATGGTTTTTTAGTAACACATAATTAAATATTTTAATCAATATAAACTAAAACAGAAATTTCTGATCTTCTGATGGTTGGCAGAATGTAGTTTTAAAGCATGAATTGAAATCTTTACTGGTCTTACCAAGATAATATCTCTTACTTTTATTGCTGATAATGCTAGTCAAAGTTTTATTTTGTGATAAAGGGCCTAAAGAGTATTTGTCAGGGGTATGGAAACATAACTAATTCACAAAGAATAAATATAAGTGGCTGTGTTAATAATAACAGACTAACAATATTGCTGTTGATGTTACATAAAGCTGAACTACATATTTTAGTCACAAATGTAGGCAGAATGTTCGATCTTGAAGAATATGTCTATGTGTTTATACATACATAAACACACACATACTGTACATATACATGTATTTAACTATTCAAACATTACATTACAAATTATTGTCAGTATCAAAAGGCATAAATGACAAGTCAGAAGACCCTGTGGCAAATGTTTTCCATTCCACTAAATTTCATTTCCAAACTATTTTTTTTATTATTAATAATAACATTAAAACATATTGTTGCATTATTAAATCAAATATTTTTTTTAACTTGAGCTAGATAAAAGCATTTCTAGTTTTAATGATCTGAGGCCTCTTATGGGAGTTTTCAATCTCTTTCTCATTTTATTTCTTATTAATTTAGCCTTCTAGCCTATCTTTCTATGCTTCCTTTTTTTAAAAAGACTGAGTAATTAATACATTATTAGATCATTTTCATTTTTTTTCTTGTGTATACTTTGAATTAAAACCAGCATAAATTTTAATGAAATTCATAGCATTACATTATGGAGTAAGAGTGCATGATGTATAAAGGGTTAAACACAGTAGAAGAAATCCTTTAACATGACTGTGAAACTGGTCTCATTTATTTGTTTGATATGAGTCTGAGCCTTTCCTGAAAGTAACGTGACAAACCTGACCTCAGTCTCAGGGGAGATGAACCTTAGTTTTCTGCTCTGATGGCTGTTCAGTTGCACTGATTCAGTCTTCAGGGTTAAATTGAGCAGCTCTGTAATGAAGAAAGCTTTTTATCATTCAAGAATGGCATTTGTGCAATGGATTTAGAGGAAAAAAGGAAGCAGGACCGCTTTAACGTTTAATTAATAAAATTGTGATGTATCTAGTGCATTCAGGAGTTTTGTCACATTTATAGTCATTTTCTGATGTACATTCTTTATTTTAAAGTTGGTTTAAGTGTATTATAAATTCATAAAAGGAATATATGGGTAGTAAACAGCTCATAATAGGTAATAGGAAAATACATGTAATACAGAAAGGCTTGTGACTGTTTGTTAATCTTGCTGCATTGCTTGTAATATAGTATCTAATAGAATAAATAGAAAGCAGGGTAATGATTTAGACAATTGTCATTTGACTGAAAAGTTAAAATATGGATAAACACTGCCTCTACATTAAAATTCTTTCTTTTTATATATATAATGTAATGTTTTCATCATCCTTCTTGTCTGATTTTATTGTTTATATTCAGTAGAAGTATTAAGCTAGAATGATTGTCATTTAAATAGAGCTCAGAATGCCATAAAAATAATATGTACATTTTCCAGGTTTTTTTTAAAAGGGCATCCCATGCCCTGCAGAGTAATGCTTTCATTACTTAGTTATGAAATGAACTTTGCTAAATAATTTGTCTTTTTTTAAAAAAAAATATTTTAATTTTATGAGCCCTATTTACAGTCAATTGGTCTCCTCTTTGAGCATGCACTACGGTCAGCTGCTCATAAGTGACCCTGTGTCTTTAAAAGCTATAGCCTATCTTTGATAAAGAGCATGGGAATTTATGAAGAAATGCCCTTTGCTTAATTTCCCTGAGATACCTGTAAGAATGGGAACTAAAAAGCCTTGGCGTGAACACTGTCATTTGAATGTTTATTTATCCAGCTTTCTTCCACTCTCCCATTTTTATTTTTTTTCAAACACAGAATTTTTTATTAATTTTATAATAATGGGTAGGGTAAATGTAAATGTAATTTTTTGTACAACAATGTGGAGTCAAAGTCATGATTTCTTCTTATAACATAGCATATAAAAAAATTTTTTTTAGCAAAAGTAAAAAATTCTTACATTCCCTGTCTGGAGTTTAGCGGAGTTTTCTTATTAAAACTAAACATAAACACTTATATATAGTATATTTCTTCTTTACAGCTTCAGGTATTCTTATTTCTTTTTACATCATTTATCAAGCGCTATAATATCATTATTTTTTATCCATGGATCTTAGCTTCCTGGGTGAAGCCCCTCCCCCCCTGAAGCAGGCCTGGCCTTCTCCCTGCCCTTTCCTCCTTGTTTATCTTCATCCCCGCCTACTGTGGCTCCTGTAACTTCATCCTCTACTGGGGTTTTATGTTCTTTCAAAAAGGCCTCCGCCTCTATGGTAGTGTTAATTCTAGTTTTATTCCCTTCCCAGAAAATTAGTAATCCTTCTGGCATCAACCATCTAAACATGATTCCTTTAAGATACAGTTTGTTTGATAAAAAAATATTTACGTCTTATGTCACATATCTTTTTTGGAATCTGCTTAAGAATAGTTACTTCTTTGTCTCTATATTTTAGTGCCCCCCTTTGCACTCCGAGTACCTCATCCTTGAATGTCATTTGAATGTTTATTTATCCAGTTTTCTTCCATTCTTCCATTTTTCTAAACTCAGGGATTTGTTTTTCTGATCTTAGAAGTTTGGTGTGCCAAACAAGTTTCTATCACTTTCAGGTAATGGCACCTTGAACACTTAGAATAAGAATAAGAATAAGAGTTGGAAGGGACCTTGGAGGTCATCTAGTCCAACCCCCTGCCCAGGCAGGAAAA
>JANHFP010003203.1:85743-96106 GCA_032468135.1 Calamaria suluensis
GCGCATTGCAGTAGTCCAGGCGGGAGGTGACCAGCGCTTGAGTGACCGTCCTCAGGGCGTCTCTGTTCAGAAAGGGATGCAACTGGCGTATCCGGTGAACCTGATTCATGGCCCTGCATGGATACATGGATACATGGATCCTGCAACCGTCCTAAATATGAGTCAGTTGTTAAGTGCCTGAATTTTGATCACGTGATCATGGGGATGCTGCAATGGTTGTGTGAAAAAATCACCATAAGTCCCTTTTCTCCATGCTGTTGTATCTTCAAACGTTCATTAACTGAACTGCTGTAAGTTGAGGACTGCCTGTATTCTAATAAAATTATGGCACAATAATGGATTAAGTTAATAATTTTAAATAGCCAAGACAATTGTTTGTGAACAAACTATTACCATCTCCGTCTTTGTCTCTTCTCATTCTTTTTCCTGTTTCTTAATAAAAGCAAGCAAAGTATTCTCCTCTTCCTAAATTTGAGATTCTGATTGCATTTTTAATGCATTTTTTTGTGAAACAATACTCAACTAGTTTACCAGTAAACCACTCAGCAATACGTCAAAGACTAGTTCTGATTATTTAAACAGGGGAATACCCATGGGAAACAGCATGCCCATGAAAACTCTCATCTGTTTTCAGATCCCCTGCTCCACCTAATTTAATTTTAATACACTTTCAATTCAAATAATTAAAGGGGAATCTGGCAAGTAAAGTGTCAGCCTCCAGTATTATCATTTCCAAGAAAGTTTGCTCTCTCTAGGATTCTTAGAAAATAAAATGATAAGTATCAGCAGTATAGTACTCGGTTTGGATGTATGCCCCCTACTCAGAAAAAGAGACAAGAATAATTTTGGAGGGGATATAAGGCACAACTTTCCTAGTTTGCTTTCTAGTAAAAATGGGTCTTTCATCATCTGCTTTCAACACTTCAAGTATGCCTGTCAGCTGAAAAATATTGAATGAAAAGATGTAAAAAATACAGTCATTCATTTAACTTTAAAAGTACATGTGGAACTCAATTCATAAAGAAAGGCTTTCCTGTTTGTCCTGCAATATTTCAGATTCTTTTCAAAAGCAACACTTCTGACTGTAGGAGAACAATATGAATGTGGAAAGGTGTTCAACAAGAGTGGGGAAACCTGAAGGAAAAGGTCATGTGAATGCAGGTGTGTTGCAGTTAGGTTAGAGAGACATGTTACAATGGTATTCCCAAGAATATACCTGTTCAGACTTTGAAAGCATCTCCTTCTCAACATTTGACCTGACTTTATCCCGTAGAAGATGGCCAGCTCCCGTTTCTATCACATTTGTCTCTGAAGAAGAATAAATCAAGCCATGTCCATAGATATCCTCTTCATCACTTGATGCATATCCCTCAGCTCTAGCACTGTGAGAGTTACTCATCCAGTCACTGGCACAGTCAGTGATGACACCTTCTTTGAAATCCTGTCCAAGTAGCATCCTCTCTTGAGGATTTCTTTCCTTTTCAGAAACAGCACGATAATGCTCAGGATTCCCAGGGACTGTGGATTGTAAAGACGGTTGCTGCTCCATTACATCAACAACCTCACTCTGAACAAACAATTCATCAGTGCAAAAAGGAGTGTTCCCATTTACAGATGTTCCTTTTGCAGAGTTGGTCTCTTCTAGGGAAGCTGAAATATCCAGCAGATGTAATACATCTAAAGTGCATTCAGTTTTACATAGGAGAGGAAAATGGTCTTCATTTGGGAATACCTGTTTTGGGCTGGTTTCTATTTTTTCAGACAGGGGGTTCCCGTTGCGTTCACTATCATCACTACCCATTTTATTTTCCACAACAAGCAAGCAAGAATTCATAACAGGCGATGCATCTCCTTCATTATTACAACTAGAAAGTTTTAGCAGTTCTGGTGCCTCCTTGTTGTCATCAGGTGTTAGAGCAACTATCGACTCCAGAGACTGAAGTATACTAAACGTTTCAGTATCGTTTTGTGTTTCCATACTGAACACACTTTCCTGTTCTGCGGAACAGATGCTTAAGCAGTCTGTGGTGCTGCCTTGGAGACTAGAACTAATGGAGCATGATTTCACATTTAGTATATGGAAACTATCAGTGAAGGCTTGCTGTTCATAAGAGGGTGTGCTTTCTAGAGAGGTAGGATTTCTTCTGGTGCCATTTTCTAAATTCAAATGCAGTCGGAAAAGGTGGAGGCAAGAGAAGTTAAAAGAAGGAAAGGAGAAGTTTATTAAGAGCCAAATATCACAAAATAAAAATTAAACATTTGAAATTATACTTCATTCTTACTTTTACCCTGAGTGTTTCAGTAGACTAAACTGCCTATCTGAACACTAACAATAACAATAACAGAAAGCCTTTTTTTCTAGTGTGGTGCCCTCTGAGTATACAACTGCTGCCCTGGATAGGAATACTAGGTGCTGTGGTCTATAAATCTGGAAGGCTCTGAATTGGAGGAGGATGTCATGAAGTATTTTATGGTCACTCTCTAAAGTGGAAATACTATTCAGGATTTCATGCAAGGTCTTCTTCGACTCTGTTTTTAAAGCTTATTTAGCTGAAGATGCTGGAAATTAAACCCAAGTTCTTTTATAAAGAGAACACATTTTGTCACTAAACATGATACTCCCAATTGCAATTTTTAGCATAAACCTTACTAATATATTGTGGTACCTAAGAGATTGAGCCCTGAATCAGAAAACTACTTTATTTTGTCATAAATTAAGTAGGAAATTTGTCTCACCTTGTTTCATGCACAAAAGACACTGAAGGCCAGCTAAAGCCAGGAGTCTTAAAAAATCCAATTAGGTATAAAATTTACTACCCAATTAAGTCAGAATTACCTGTGCAAATGACAAGTATAATCTGAATCAAAATAGCCTCAGCATCATATGTCAGGATCTAAAAAACAAGTGTACGGGGTAAACCAGCCAAACTCTCATTCTATTCATAACAAATGTATAAATTAATTCATTCTGAGATATGTAGATTAACGATAAAAATTAGTGTTAATTTTATAACTGATTACTCCTATGACATTCTATTAGATCCGACTGGATTTTTACAGGCTACATACAAAAGGAAAAAAAAATAAGAATGTAACAATTAAGTCTTTCTCATTAAGCATTTTTTACCTGGCTTTTTCTTTTTCTTCTTTTTCACTTTCATTGGTTTTATAATCAGTTCCTGGTTGAAATCTTCTGAGCTGATCAGGCTCAACCGTTGAGAAATTTGTTGATCCACTCTTGGTATTTCTGATGACGTTTGATCCCCATTGGTCAAGGAACTGGAGCCACTCTCCATAGAATTCATAGAGCTGCTCCTGCTTCTTGATTCACTGACTACAGAGTAGCATCTTCTTCTTGGGTCAGTGCTCAAGTCCCCTAGTCCATCAAAGCTCTGCGAGCGAATTTTCTGTGCTATCAATGCTACTTCCTGGTCAGCTCCTCCCACAAAGCCATTTCTGTCACTAGGTGTTTGAGGTGAGGAGAGGTTACTTGATTTTGGGTTTGCTTCTGGAGAGGGATCACATGAGACTGAAGCAATGACTAAATGCGGTCTTTCTAATTTTGGGCTCAAATCAGATTCCAAGCTGGTCCAAGCTTGTGAATTGGTATCTGAAATGTGACAAATTGATAAATATTAGATGGCAATTTACAGGAGCAAGAAAACACAGGAATGATTTATAAAATAGAGGTAGTGTAAAATGAGTGGCCAGAGATATCACTCTACTCACGACATACATACAAAGTTTATTCATAGATTCTGCTGCCTCTATTAGCATAAGATATGTTTTAAAAAGGGATAAATTAATCTTTCACAACTTTGCTAGTCATTTTAACAGCAATAGATATAAACAAATATGAAGGAAAGTACATTACTTATACATTTCCTAGAAATATCCACCTAACTATTGCCAATAAAGAATATTGGATAAAAGAAACATTTCTATTATTTACATAATATCTGATGTTTTTCCTACAATGAATAAAACAGTAATGAAAAATTTATTGAGAAAAAGGTTAGAACTAAGAACTAATACAAGTATGAACAGTAGGAAAACTCTTTATAGTGCCATAACATTTTTTCTAAAGATCAAGTTAAAATCTTTATTTTCTTAAAACTGGTCTGCCTTGGCAGGAACTTATTGTTAGTTACATTTAATATGATCTGGCAACATTATTAAGGAATAGTTGCAATGAGTTGGGTAACCATATAAAAAATAAAATAAAATCTATTCATGCTTCACTTGTAAAAAAGGCTTTCTCCTCTGTGCCAATGACTAAATCATTTGACTTCTGAGAAAATCAAAGAAACAGTGGCGAGCTCCTAGCAATAACAGTGTTGTCTCTGGCAGTGATCTCCATCTATAGTCACCTACAATAATAGTTAATGGAGAATTGTTTCCTAATAATCAGGTGCATATGAAGATTTATGGATGCCCTTTGCCTCTGACATTTGATGTTTAAGAAATTGTTATTTTTGAGTGGTTTTACTGAATATAGCTTGTGTTGTTTCAGTATAGTTTTTATATTATGGTTCTTTTAAATGTTTCATTCTTTTGTATGTACCCTGACCCTAATGAAAGAATACAAGAACAAGAATTTTCAGGACACAATCATTTTATATATACTACTTAATATGCAAACCTATTGACACCAATCCTTCAGGCTTGCTTGAGATTCTAATGATATCTCTGTCTCCCTTTAAAAGGAATATCTCATTTTCAGTACAGGACACAGATACTATATCACCACATCCTTCCAAACTGCCAATCATGGTCTGTGAAAACAAAGAAAGTAAAAAAAAATATATGATAGGATTACATTAAGAATATAGTTCCTATTTCAGAAGTTTTAATTTTTATTTATACAGAATTTTTAAAAATCAAGCGTATGCAATCAACCACACCATTAATTTTTTAAAAATCAAACGTATACAATCAATCACACCATTAAATTTAAACCAAATTTAAAACATACTGCATGGGCAGTACAGACCAAAAGGAGGCTTGGATTGGTAAGTGGAACAGAGAGGAGAGGGGAAACAGCTATGATGCAGTTTAGCTTCACTAGAAAGCAGGAATTCCTGCTTTCAATCAAAGCTAAACTGTCCGACAGAGGTGATTGTCAGATCTTAGCTTTTTTTAACTACCAGTTCGACCAAACCTGTAGCTTTTATCACTACTGGTTCGCCCAAACTGGAGCAAACCGGTAGCATTTCACCCCGGTACATGCCTAACCCTCAAAGTTTTAATGTCCACTTACAGATAAGCCAACTCACAGATAGGCTTATAAACAAGTATATACGGAAAATACAGGTACTTTCAAGAAGCCAGCTTCCAGGTGAGGGAAGGTCTAAAAGATATAATGAGTCAATTATTAGCAGATCTAATTGGGGTGGACAAAGCATTAATGTGGGGGGACATTGATCAGATATATAGAACGAATTCAAGTTATGCAAGAATAAACAATGTCCCAAGAGAAATTCATATAAAATTTCTGAGACGAGCTTCAAGGGATGAGGTGTTCAGGGGAAGGTCTCTGAGATACAGGGGAAAGGAACTCGCAGTATTGAAACAGATTCCTTGGAAGATAAGGGAGACCAGGAGAAAATACTGGAACAGGAGTATCCAGTCAATTGAATTATATAAATGTAATTTAAAATAAGCTTTAAAGTTATGAACACTTTGTATTATGCCTTTAAATCTCAAAAAACAAAACATTGTATAATCAAATGGACTTAAAACATTTCCCTTTCCCTAACCCTGCACCTTTTTCCCTATCCCAAGAAAACTCAATAAATTGTTTGTTTGCTCGTTTGGTTTTTTTAAAAAAAGAAGCCAGTCTCCAGGAAACAGACAGGCAGCAGTGGTTTGCCATCCTACCAGTCAGCTGCCCTACTGACCTTCTGGGCAAGACAGCAGGGAAGACTGCAAATAGTGATCCTATGATCACAGGGCACTTGGCAATCTATCATCCGTGCAAATGAGTTGCCAAACCCCTAGGTCACAATCACAGATCACTTTGGGCATGGGTTGGAAATCTCTTCATTGATTCACTGAAATTCTAATTTCAAATGGTCATAGAATGAATTGTCATTCATCCAGGATTACCTGTATATAGATCTGGGTAATTGGAATTGATAAAATATTATCTGAGATTCACTAAAATTGCTAGAGTCTTTTTTAATTAAAATATATATTTGCTTCTAATTGCAAGTTCTGGTGTCATCCCCAAAATACATTCCTAAGTATATGAACTTGATTTTATATGAACTTGCAACAGCAGACCTCATAGTAGTGGTGTCTCATAGACTGCCACCTTTAATCTGTTTTTAGTTTTCATGTGTTCCATTCACCTCATTAGATACCTGGAATATAATCCTGAGAAAAATATACAAAATATATATATTTTAGGGAGTACAAGGATTTAAAAAGTAAGAGAAAATGCAGCAGGAAGTGCTTACTCCCCATTTATTAAGTCATAAAAAGGCTTATAATCTAATTCTGCAGGGAAAATAACTGAAAATTGTGTATTTATTTCTAGGAGCTACAAAATTTAGTTTGGGAACTATATGCATCTTGCATGCTGCAGCCCAATGCAACACACTTTTTCAAATAGAACTCCAAAAAACCTCCAGTAAATCGCAAGCCAAAATCTTCACACAAAACATTTTTCACACCATTCCTTTATTATCATATAACTATCTCAGAAACTAATTACAAATTTACTACATTCTGACTTGGTTTTCTTACCTGGTTTACTGTATCTAACACATAAATGCTATATTCATTCCAGCACAATACCCATCCTTCTTTGGAAAAGCAGGAAATGAATCCAAACTGCCTTTCTGGGAAATTACAGGTGCTCTTGTTAAAGGAGTCCGCTCGGGGATATAATTCAAAAGGCTTCATTCCAGCAGCAAATACATCTTTCAACAGATATGTGGCTTGAACCGTCCCATGAACATCTGATTTCCAAAGGCGAATCCCAGGCCTTGCAGCAAAGAGCATTAGGTCACTTTGCTTACGCAGCCCTGGTATGAAGCAGGCACCAAATTTGCCTGAACTAAAATGTAAAAGCAAAACAATTATCAGTTCAGATAACCAGGGAAGAATTTTTTGTCACTAGACATTTGGGGTGAGGAGAATATTTTTAGTGAAGAAGGAAATAATTGCTTAGAGTTCTTCAGATACAGATGCTATTTCCCAAAATGGGAAGGGGGACTAGAAAAAGAAGGCAAAAAGATATTAATCCAATTTAGGGTAATAATATAAAAACCAAAAGTGGATGTATATAATTCAGGATACTAAGGACTAATTAGACCTTCAGTTTGTTTCTTTTGGTATCAGTGTACTGACTTTTTATATGGAACAAATTATTGTCATAAAAAAGCTGGCATATTGTGAAGCAAAATGCCACTCTTTAATATATGGATTATCTTTCAATGGATTTCATAAACATTCACAGAAAATTTTAAAAACGTTCACTTTGAAAGATAAAATATTTTGGTAAATAAGAGGGGGGAAGAGAGGGATTACTGTGGTTTATCTGAGTTTTATAACTGGTTATGTTTATTAATATGTGAAGTGATAAGTTCCCCAGCAGCCATTTTGTAAGAGTACCACAACATATTTTTGAAATTTCAAATATGCCCATCAGCCTTAAAAGGCTTATGACACATTCTAATTCATGACAACTAGAAGTATCTTATATTTTTGGTTAGTAATATAGTTCATGCTATTTAAAATGCAAACAGTACATGAAATTATGTACCCTTTTAAAATAACAATTTTAAATATTTTAAAGAAAAATATTTCACCACTCTTAAGAATTCAACTTAGTACTCTGAGTTTTAAATACAGATTTTCCTTCAAGCCAAAATTTAATAATTACGTTTTTCTGGGTTGAGTTCCAACTTGTTTGACAGATTTTTCTTCAGTATAAAAAAGTACAGTTCGTTGTAAAGTGGAGATCAACAACACTTTCTGGCTATAATCTAGCTGTACGATTGAAGATGGTTCTTCCAATATTAAACTGGAATTGCAAAGACCCTAGAGAAACAGGACATTCTGTTAAATAATCAGAATTCAATATGATTGGCACTCACTAGAACCCAACTCACATAATTCATTTGTCACCATGTTGAAGGTGACCAAATATATCCTCCTGGGCACAAGATAACAATATCCATTTACTCCTTATTGTCCTATTGGTCAGAAGGAGATACATGGTCCTGTTAGAACCACCATCAGACACAACTCAACTTTAAAAAAAGCAACAGATCCCTCAGTAATAGATGTCCTACTCAGGGCCGGATTTAGAAGAAAAGAGGCCCTTTCACCTCCCATTTTTAAGTTTGTAAGAATTTATCCTTATTTTCGGTCCAGTGTTTTAGTGTTCACTGTTTTTAGAATAGTGTAATTTTAATTTCCAAATTGAATGTAGGCCCCTCTTGATCTTGAGGCCCTAGGCTGAAGCCTAGTTAGCCTATAGGAAAATCCGCCCCTGCACACCAGAACAACTAGATACAAGGACAGTTTTTCCCTGAATGCCATAACTCTGCTAAACAACTATTTCCCACAACACTGTCAAATAATTTACTAACCAGCTCCAACCTCAAAACCAGCAAGTGGAATAATGTGCTGGTAGGCAGAAATCCCCCCCCTATTTTTCTCCTTAAAAACTAAGATTCATTTTATATTCCAGTGCATCTTATACTCTGAAAAATACAGTAATTCAAAGCTATTCAGTTTATATTAGTTAATAAATGTATAATACACCTTTTTTCTCACATTGAAACCTTTCCCAAACACTTGCTGGACAGCAATATTGTAGTATCATTAAATTTCACTATATGTTTCAAATTTCATTCTTGCATCCTTCTTGCCAGATTTCCCAGACAGTCTGAAAAAACTAAATGTGTTTTTTTGCAATTATGCTTGCTACAATAGGGGTCTAATAATCACATTCTTCTAATTATGCTCTTCACGTATACTGTACACCAAACAATGAAGCCAGTCCATAAGCAAATGACATTTATATTTTATATTTCTCCTCTTAGTTTATTAGTAAATAAACTAAGTAAATATAAAATTCTACTATTCTACTATACTTGATTATAGGCTTTCTAGGAAAAATAGAGTTAACAAATTATATACAGATTATATTTCAGAGATTAACATTTAAGTGGATATTTGTTAAAGATGGGGAAATGGACTGAGAAATGTTAAGATGTGAGTTTTTATTTTATTTTCACATTGATGAAATCCATTTTTTTAAAAAATACCAGTTCTGTGGGTGTGTCCTGGTGAGCATGGTGTGGCTTGGTGGGCATGGCAGGGGAAGGATACTGAAAAATCTCCATTACCACCCCACTCCATGAGAAGGATACTGCAAAACCCTCATTCCTTCCCCACTTCTGGGAGAAAGATATTACAAAATCTCCATTTCCACCCCATGCTGCCAAATTTGCTGGTTCTCCGAACTACTAAAAATTTCTCCTGCCAGTTCTCCAAAGTGCTCAAATATCCCTTATTAATTTCTAGAATATTCCTTTCAGTAGCTCCCATTTCAGTTTCACGCTAATTATTTGATCTTTTTTTTATTCTCAAATTCACTGCTAGGGGCTTCTTTCACTATTTCCAAAGTCATTTTATACGTACATTGGAATCATACTTCATTTTTTCTGCCCGTATCAATCCTAACTATTATTTGCTTCTTCTTCTTTTTACTATATTCTTTGAGGCTTCTATAGAATATCTTTTTTGTCTCTTTTTTTTTTGCAGCAATCATTCTCTTATATAGATTTTCCTTCATCCCAGCCGCTTCATTATTCCATCAAACAGCCTTTTTCATATTTCTCATTAGCGTTAACTCCACACAATTCTGCGATACCATGTAACTTTTTTTTTCACACAGCTCCAAGTAGCTTCCATATCTTATTTCCTTAGGTCCATTTTCCATTCATTCTATTGGGAGATAAAGTTTCTTACACTGTACTTTTTTTTCTCTTCAGAACTCATACTTTCTCTTCCTGCAATCATTCTAATTCAACATATAAAGGACCCCACAAAAATGGTGCCAAGCTTTAAACGCCCACATCAGCAACGGACAATCCTGAATAGGATTCTTACCTCACATGGCACCTGCCAGAACTCTCAGTATAAATGGGGCATAGTTTCCTTCCCTCACTGTGACTGTGGGGTCCCATGTCAAACTGTAGATCATATTATGACTGGCTATAAACTGAGGGGACATATTGGTTCAGTATCTGATTTTTTTAATATAAACAATGGTGAGCTTCAATGGCCTAGACCAGGGGTCCCCAAACTTGGCAGCTTTAAGACTTGTGGACTTCAACTCCCA
>JANHFP010003204.1:7771-19171 GCA_032468135.1 Calamaria suluensis
TTTATGTGCTTTCGAAACTGCTAGGTTGGCAGAAGCTGGGACAAGTAACGGGAGCTCACCCCATTACGCGGCACTAGAGATTTCAACCCCTGAACTGCTGACCTTCCGATTGACAAGCTCAGCTGCCTTACCCACCGAGCCTTCCATTATATATGATTTTATACTAAGGACCAAATCTCCTTGACCACAAATGATTGCATTCTTATTTTTTAATTTATTTTTCCTATTGGCACTATCTTTCACATAAGGGAAGGATACTGGCTCTATTCATTCAGATAAGAGTTTGCTATGACTTTTTTCTTCAATAAAGTAATAAATAGTGCTAATTGATTCTCTTTCCTGCTATCCTGTGCATTTTAATGTATTCCCCTTTTAAATAAAATGTTCAACCACCTATGTGGGATTATTTATCCTACCATTCAAATGACATTTTTCCCCTTCCTTTGCCCTATTCTTCTGTTTCTTGTCTTATCCAATATTCCCTGTCTAATTAATTATTTTAAATAATTGAATGATCAGGTCCTTTTAAGCATTAGATGTTTATATTTGCCATGCTACATGAAATATTGTATGTATTGGAACAATTATTATTTAAATTTTAAAATAACATTTTAAATTATTTTATGATATTTTTGTTGATTTTCTCTGGAATTATACCTATTAAGAACATCTGTGGTTTGGTTTCAAATTTAACTTCCAAATTGCATTATATGATATATACCTTTCCAGGACTTTTGAAGGTTTTTTTTTTAACATGTCCACCAGATGCATTAAAATGTTCCTTGTAAGAATTAAAAAAGAAAAATATAAAACACAGGCTTTTGTAGATGACCTGTTTTTTTTATAGAAGAACCATTAGAAACAGGAACTATATTAATGCAGGAAATAGAAGATTTTGGCAAAGTAGCAGGACTAAAAATAAACAAAAACAAAAAACAAAGATAATAACCAAAAATATTACACACAATCAGAATGAGAAATTGGGAATTAAAATAGTAAAGAAAGTGAAATATCTCAGAATTTGGCTGACAGCAAAATGTTCTTCTGTAAAAGAGAATAATTATACCAAATTACTGCAACAAATATAAAAAGATTTAGAAAATTGGGTGAAATTAAAATTATCACTAATTGTAAGAATTGTGAAAATAAAAATGAATATTTTACCTAAAATCTTATTTCTATTTCAAATGCTAACAATAAAACCTGGAAAAATATTTTGTAGAACTAAATAAAACAATTTTAAAATTCATTTGGTTAGGGAAGAAAGCTTGAATAAAGCTTAAACTCTGACAGGATAGTAGAAATAAGGGAGGATTTGGACTCCAAGATTGGGAATTTTTCCAATGAAGCAGCAGTCATAACATGGCTTAAAGATTGGATAACTCTTAAAAATGAAAGGATCTCTGGTGTGTAGAAGTTAGGACATAAATATTTATGCCTTTTATTAAGTTTTAATACAAAAGAGAATTCTCGACGGGACTTTTGCCAAAGAAAGATAAAATATAGTTTGTTTTGTATTTTGGAAAATATAATTTTTAATACTTTGTATAAGGAAGATCTCATACTCGCTCTGCTGTTAAAGAATTTATGTAATTCATTTATCCTACCCTAATCAAAAAATTATAAAACCAATAAAACATTTTTATTGAAAAAATAAATAAAAGGATACTAACAACAGAAGGCCATGATTTACAGGTTGGCTGGCACATGTTCATCTGGGAGGGAAAAAACAAATTCACACATACTTTCAGGGACATCAGGTAAGAGATACCTTGTTAAATGTTTGGGGGAAAATCAAGATAAATTATTACACAAAAATCCCAAGGTGGCTATCAACCATGGAAGCAATGATTTATACCAATGTATTAGACTGGAATAAGATAGTGGCATACAAAGAGTTATTGGTTGGGCGAGGAAAACTTAAATCTAACCAAAACTTAAATCTCAAGGAATAGAAATAGATTGGTGGCTTTCTTTACAAATTCAGATAAAAAGTGTGTTTCCTGTGACCATTCTCTTGACAAAATTCTATCAGCCTATGCTATGCTTCATTTTGTACTCCAATGCCAAACATGCTAGTTATTCCGGTTATCTTTTGGCTTCCTACTTTAGTATTTCAAACCCACATGACGATAAGGATATCTTTTTTTGGTGTTAATTTTATAAGGTGCTATAGGACTCCATAGAAGCGGTCAATTTCATCCTTCTTCAGCACCAGTGGTTGGGGCATAGACTTGGATTACTGTGATATTAAGTGGTTTGCCTTGGATTCCAACTGAGATCATTATGTCATTTGGGGGATTGTATCCCAGTATTGCTTTTCCTACTCTTTTATTGATTATGAAGGCTGTTCCATTTCTTATGAGGAATTCTTGCCTGCAGTAGTATACCTGCTGGTCACCTGAATATATGGCCAGAAATGAAAAAAAATATGTAATTAGAACTGATACCAATAACTGAAAGTTGTATCAAAGTGATTTTAAATCAAAAAAAGTTGAATAAAGACTGTGTGTGTGTGTGTGTTTAATGGCATTTCAAAAATTTATTACTGAATGATCTATTTCAGAGATTATTGATGAAATTGTGTACCATCTTTTAAATAGTTTCTACCCTTTTTCTTTTACATTATAGCTTGAAATAAATTGTATAGATGTAATTGATAATCCTTCCCATTGTTACACTGTGACTTTTTGAATTTCGTAGCCATTTTATCAGACAGTTTTGAATTTGTTTTGTCTCCATGTCATACCTAAGTAAGAGTTTCTGTACAGATTTTAGCAATGGTATAGGTTTTGTATAATTGGTTCAAATTATGTATTTTTTTCTTAATGTCTCCCTCATGCATTTTTAAGATCTGATTTTATTCTTCCAGCAATTTGTAAATACATATATGCTTTTTAGGGTTTCACTGTGTGTTTTTTGTTTTAATTGGTATTTTCCTTTTAATCAGTACTGTGCCTTGTTAAAGAGATGGGATGATGATAACGAAGCTGATGCTGTTGAGATTCAGGCCGCCTAATCACATTTTAATCTGAGTTATAAATCAAGTAATTTTAATTAGATTTTCAGACTTTATTATTGCATAATAAAAAGCATACCATAAAATAAAAATACCAGATTTTTATACAATGTAAAGATGTGTAATTACTCCACCACTAAGTCTTTATGGTACTGCTACTGTATAACACATGATATGGATTTATTTTAATTGTGTGAGCTGGCAGATACAAGAAACAAAAAAATCAGTGTATCCTCTGACTCAGTATGCTTAATTAATGTATGGTACTATTATTTGTATAATAACAATTTATTATATTTATTATATAAATTTGTATAATTATGGGTTCTGGTGGCTCAGTGGCTAAGACGCTGAGCTTATCAATCGAAAGATCAGTAGTTTAGTGGTTCGAATCCCTACTGCTGCATAATGGGGTGAGTTCCTGTTACTTATTCCAGCTTCTGCCAACCTAGCAGTTCGAAAGCAAATAAAAATGCAAGCAGAAAAATAGGGCACCTTTGGTGGGAAGGTAAACAACATTCCATGTACCTTTGGAGTTTAGTCATGCTGGCCACATGACCATGGAGACATCTTCGGACAGCGCTGGCTCTTCGGATTTGAAACAGAGATGAGCACCTCACCCTAGAGACTAGCACACATGTGCAAGGGGAACCTTTACATTTACCTTTTACCATTATTTGTAATTTCATAAATATCAATAAGCATTTTTTTAATTTTACAACAGGAATGCTCACAGGACATACAGCTATTACAAAATCGAAATGTCTTGAATGCCATCTTAAGTGGAATCTGAAGGAAATATCAGAGATTAAGCATATAGACTTCATATCATAATGATAGAAAGGAAACATCATTTTCAGATTGGAAGATTTATTACAGTTGTATGTGAGAATCTGTCAGTGGTTCTATTCTGGGAATGATTTAGAAGAAGGATAAATAGCAATAGCACTTAGACTGATATACTGCTTCACAGTGCTTTACAGCCCTTTCTAAGCAGTTTAAAGAGTCAGCATATTGTCCCCAACAATCCGAGTCTTCAGTTTACTGACCTTGGAAGGATAGAAGGATGGCTCAACCTTGAGCCAGTGAGACTCGAACTGCTGAACTGCTGGCACTTGGCAGTCAGCAGAATTAACCTGAAATATTGTATTCTAAGCACTACATCACCATGGCTCTTAGGAATGTTGGGATGGAAATATAATTTTTGTATTCTTTTAAAATTTTGCTCAGTTAGATGACATCTTCTAAGTGATGTTTGCTGAACTTGAAAAGCAGTATTGATTTCTGTTAGGACATTGATAGGATGCCCTGGTAATTTCAGTCTGTAGGCCACACCAAGAAATAATATTAATCCAAGTTTCCATATTATTAAGGAAACTATGAGCATATTTGCCAATTCACCATGAGTCAAAAGCAACTTAAATGAGTCTTTCCCTTAATATTATTTGAGATGTGTTCTAATTTTAGGATTGGTTGATTTTTAATTTGCTCCTTTTTATTCATTGTGTGCAAAATACATCATGCTACACTTTTATGCATTCTTAAATTGTATGGTTTAAATAAATACTGGTTTCATTTTTTTAAGTAAATCCCGAATGCTTATTGTATAGCCTTTTGAATTGTTCTCTTACAATTAATTCTATATGGAGCTTAATACTTTATTATTTGAAGAGTAAGTATATACAGCTTAAACTACACTGAGTTGTGGGATCGTATAAATGGCATCAGAGTTGAAAACATTAAGATCTGGAGAAGCTTGGTGATTTCTTTAAGACTGGAAGATCCTCAGAGATAGAAAACCATAAGGCAACATGGTCTCTAAACAAAATCCTTTCTGCTCAAAAGGCATTAAATGCAAAGAAAAAAGAAAAAGAAATCAGCCTGTGCTTCTGGCACCAGAGTTGGACAGTGAGGAGGCTGGGAAGGAACATGGGCCAATCCTTGAGTCTGGGGAAGACTCTGAAGAGGGCTCTGCATTGGAGGCAGAAATGGGGCCAGGGCCATCTGGGAGTTATGTGCTGACTCTGGAACCTCCAGAGTCTGATGTCTGAAAATTTGGCAAGAAATAAGAGATTTAATTTTATAAACATATGCTTCCTTTAAGTGAGATCTAAGAGATATAATTCAGACACCGAAAGAACCAGACAAAAATAAGAAGGAACCAGAGGTTTTCTTAAAACTAACTGATCAAAACAAGATGAGAAGAGCAACAGGAAAATAAGATGGAGAACAATAATATAGTTGTTATAAAGTCGCTAGAAAATACTGTTATTGAAATTATGAAATTTTGTGATGATGAAATTAAAGTTGGATATATAGAGAAGGATATGGAGACTAGTAGTGTAAACAGAAAAACTAAAAGAGATTTATTTTTTAAAGAAAAACAAGGGGAAAAAGAGTAAGAACAGATTAAAGTGATCTGGGAAAAAGGGGGATAGTAATGGATTCACAGATGAGAGGAAAATACAAGTGAAAAGATTTAACAGATATAAATATTGGGAAAAAAAGAAAGATACACAGTATAGATTATGACAGAAAACACAAGGAAATGGGTAGGCACAGAAATATTATGAAAAATAATATGAAAATGCAGGAGGTTTGATGTCTAGGTATGTAATTAAATATGCATAACTGTGTTGTATTTGTCTGCTTTTTTTAGTGACAGGATGGATATTTTAAAATGTAAAGAAAAAGAGAAGTTGTCTATTACAGAAAAGATTTAAAATGAAATACAATAGAAGAGATGATTTCTTAACAAGTAAATGAGATAAAGAGGGAGAAATTGTGATAGAAATTGAAAGGTTTGAAAATTCTTTTTCTGTTTTACTTAATAATCTTAAATTTATGGCTAAAAGGTTTTGAGTGAATACTATTAAGGTTTATAAAATAAGAAGATAGATGTAATATAGATGTAAAAATAGAGGGAAAAGAGAATATTTGGCAAGAATTGATTAATAAAAATAATATGCGTATGTAAGCAAATATTAAGTGGTATGAGATTGTACTTGGGCAATGTTCTGCGCAAAAATTATGTATGTTTTGAGGTTTAGTGTTTAAATAATAAAATATTAATAATAATAATAATTCTTAGGTATTTTGTTAGTATTTGAATTATTAAGTTTGAATCTAACTGTAGTACCCAGACATAATAGTAGATCACAATGTATCAAGATCTGAAAATCAAAGTTGAAAGATTATGGCCATGTGTCCTAGTGGTTATCAGCACACTAAGTGACATATCAAAAATATCAGGTGGCAAGTGTCTTTTTGTTCTAAAGTTAGGATGTTGAGTTGTGATAAATTCAGTTTTCCCAGATACTGAGTAAGTCCTTTAGGCAATTGCTTTTACTTACTCCTAGGGTCACCCGGAATAGAAACATCAAGAAACAAGGCTATCTTCTTGTCAATAATTGTTATTTCAGGCATGTTAAGTACAAGTTGCTTGTCAGTTTGGATCTTAATGTTCCATAAAATTTTAACCTGGTCATTTTCCAAAATTTTCTCAACTTGGTGGTTTCAGTAATTTTACTATATTGAAATTGAAACCTCTGGCAAAATTTCCAATGAATAATTCTGGCAAAACATGATGCTGCTTGTAGTAAGTTTTTCTGGCAAATCATGATGCTGCTTGTTGTAAGTTTTTTGAAATTTTGCTGTGGCCACTGATCAAATGGTAAATTGTTTCCTCATCTTTGGTTTAAAAAATTTCTGAACTTATTTGATATATTTGGTAAAATAATTTTTTTTCTACTTGATTCTGTAACAAATTGTAAGCTTCCAAAATTCCCAAGTCTTTTCTTGGTACTACTATTTTTTAAAATCAAATCTTCATTACTAAGCTGTATTTCGTCATCTTCAAGTATTATTAATGCCTTCATGCCATTATAAGATTGTAATGCTGTCCAAACAGAAATATCCTTCCTAAAATATTCTATGAAAACAGTTTTGCCAAACTTCAAGATAAATGTAGTAATTTTTGGATACCTACATTAATGTTCTGTTTGAACTGTAGTATAAATTACTCTCTAAACAACATATAAATAAATCTATTTATAAATTACCTCAGTGTATTATAGTTAGAAACTACAGAGCTATGACCACCGAAAATAAGTAAAAAAGAAATGTGTGGTTGCAAAAAGCTATTACACAAATGCTATAAAAGTCTACTGTAACTAAATTTCAGCCAAGCGTCATTGATGTTTCTTTGGCTGTTTTCTTAGCCCACATTTTGGCTTGATTGAGGGTTTCTGATTTGTGTGATCATTACATGATAGTGAATTATCTAAATTGAAGCATGTAAATTGTCACTCATTGATTGGCTGATGGCCATTACTGCCCATTCAGAAAGCAATAGATTTCTACAATCACTTTCTGCTTTTTTTCCCAGTAATAGTACAGTGAATGTGCCAATTATCTACTCTGGTGATTCTAATGTTTTCATCCTGATTGGCTGCGCATTCTGAATTATCAGAGTTATTCCTCCCCACCTTCTTCCCTGCTACCTCAGCTTTTGTTCTCTGTAATAAAAGGCCTTTCTTAAGGGCAAAGAAGAAATTTCTTTACTTATCATTGCAGGCCCCACTTTAAAAATGAATATTGCTTTATATTTAACATGTATACTTTTTTCCTTTTATTTTCCCTTATTTTTGACTTGGTCTTACTTTATTTATAAAGTACAAAGTTAGAGTATTGTTTATGCTCTAACAAATTAAAAGCATCAGTTATGTCAAATGAGTTATGGGACAATTTTTTAAAAAAAAAAATAGGACTGGAATGGAGAAAAAGGATTAGGAAAAACAAAAGCCAGCCAAATTAATGGCTAGGTGGCTCAGTGGCTAAGATGCTGAGCTTTTTGATCAGAAAGGTCAGCGGTTCAACAGTTCAAATCCCTAGTATAGGTCTCCTACATGACCAGGGGTTGTACTACATGACTTCCAAGGTCTCTTCCAACTCTGTTACTGTTATATTATATAAATATTTAAGTTTGAACACAGAAGCCCCTACATCAGATATGGGGAGTAAATAACTGGAAAGAGGCCTGGGTGGTGAATTCCAAGGTCTGTTAATCCAATAGGCTTTAATTATATTTTTAATACTTTTTTAGATTTCATTTGTAAACTAAAACTAGTAAGATTAGTAAAATTAGTAATAATTACATATAATGACACAAAAATTACATATAACGACAAAAAAATTACATATAATGACACAATGTTGCCATGTAATTACTGCCTGGATAATCTCTGGTGATGAGCTGAAGGGCAAACTTGCTGCCTCCCATATTTGGGTAACTAGGTATCTCTACACACACATAACACTTGCCTAGTAAAAAGCTACTGATAGAACGAGAACCAGTGGCCTAGTGGATAATACAACTGCAGGCAACCCAGGTTCAAATCCAATAAGGGTATGTCTGGCTGAAGAGAACTGATAAGTTCGAAATAGCTATCCCAGTCTCCCTTTATTTAAAATATCAGCAAAATAAACAATTGAAATATGTGTGTGTGTGTGTGTGCGTGCGTGTGTGTTTCTTCTGTCAAAGCACCAGGTCTACTAAAATATTGGAGGTAGAATACTGGTTCCCTTTCACCTTCTAGACCCAATTCTGGAGTCTTCTAGACAGTTGCTTTTACAACAAACTATTTTTTGGTAAAATTTATATTTTGCTGATAAAGGAATAAAGGGAGACTATTATAGATCTATTTCAAGCTATTTAGCTCTCATCAGCTAGCTAAACTCTTCTGGGATTTGAACTCCTAGAAGGGTATGGCTAGCTGATGAAAGCTAAATATCTTGAAGTAGATCTATACTAGTCTCCTTTTATTCCTTTATCAGAAATATATAATCAGACCGCAAAATCTACTGGGCACTCTGCAAGAAATATAACTTCCCAACTGAGGACAAACCCTGGCAACATAACATAGAAAAAGTCCCAGGCAACGGCCAGGTTAAGATCCTGTGGGACTTTAGAATACAAACGGACATACACGTTGCAGCCAACACACCAGACATCTCTCTGATTGAGCAACAATAGGCCACTTTAATTGATATTGCCGTACCTGGGGACTGTAGAGTCCAGGAAAAAGAATGCAAAAAGATTGAGAAGTACAGGGCTCTGCCCTTAGAAATCACACAAATTTTCCATAGACACACAACAGTGCTGCCCATCATCATCAGTGCACTTGGAACAATCTCTACCCAAGTTTATGGACCACTACAACCGATTAGAGACTACAGCAATAACACCAGCTGAACTACAAAAGACGGCCATTATTGGCACTGTGGCTATTCTTCGTCAATGAACTGATGCCTAAGCCTTTGGTTAAGGCTTGCTTCAGGCAGAAACTGCTAGTGATATGGCACTTTTGTGTCGTGTGTGTGACCAATTCACTGTGTTTCTTTTAATGAATACAATTGTATTCATTAACACACACACATTCACACATGCAGCCTACTTAGCCATCTCAAGCAGTCACAATTAATAGCCAGACAGCTTTTCTGAGTATTTTTTTAAGAAGCCAAAATGTCAGAGAGACCATGTCACGTTATGGGTTTTTGTTTGGATAATAAAGTTCAGAGGTACAGAGAGTAATCTTGTCAGAGAGACACAGTGACCAACTGTGTTATCGCTCCCTTTGTACACTTCCTTTTTCGCTAATTAAACTTCTACATCTTAAGAAGACACTGTTTCTGCAAACCCTAGAATAGTTTGGCCTGGTGTTACGGACGCATATCTGCACTGTGTTATCTGGCAAAACCGGAAATGTGATGTTCCGGCATTTAGGCCTAGAGCCTTGGATTATCTTTCCAGTACTGTATTACAACTTCTACTTTGACTTTAGTACGTGCTAAATTCTCTAAAAACATCCATGTTTTGTTAACAGCTATGACAAATGTTGAATTTTTTTTTTTTAAAGAGAAGCATATCCTCACCCAAGATGCCCCCAACCTTTCCATTAGTATAGTGAAAACACATTATTCTGGAATCTTATTCTTAACTCCTTAAATGCTCTGGAAACAGATTACTTAGCAGGTTTGTTCCAGCCCCACTCCCATCCTCCATTCAGTTGGCACTGATTCTCAGAGACTGCCTGGACAAGGCCTTGCAGTTCAGCAGTAGTTTGTCATCTCCTCCTTCCTAGGGCTGACAGAAAGTGACTGGCCCAAGGTCACCAAGCTGGCTTTGTGGCTAAGCAGGTCAAGAATTCAGAGTCTCCAGGTTTCTAATCTTAATTACTAGCTCTCACTTAGCAGCTACTTAGCTGCAAAGTCACCTTAGATCAGGGGTCCTCAAACTTGCCAGCTTTAAGACTAGTGGACTTCAACTCCCAGAATTCTCCAGCCAGTTTCTGGGAGTTGAAGTCCACAAGCCTTAAAGCTGGCAAGTTTGAAGACCTCTGCCTTAGATACATTCACATATTTCAATTTCAGAGTATCACTAAGCTTATCAAGAGGGATAGGATTGCTATCATTATCAACGATCAGTAATCTCTGAAGGGAAGAACAATCTGGTGCCTCATTTTACCAACCTCAGAAGGATGTAAGGTTGAGTCAAACTTAAGCCAGTGAGAATCAAACTAGGGCTAACTTTTGCTTGATTAAACCAATGACCAGAAAACACTGCTGTCTACTGTAGATTCAACCCCTGGTTTTCCAGTGAAAAACTCATGTAGATCCTGCAGACTGGAAATCTCTGTACAAGATGGGAGAGTAGTTGCCAATTAAGCAGGCTATACTAACCCTGATAGACAAATAGTTTGAGATAATGAAAGACAGCTTCTATCAAATCCCACCCCCCATCATAAACGGGACAAGTTCCATAAATGGAATCTGTATCCTGAAATTATTTTTTGTGAAAACATTAGATGAGAAGGGGAAATGCAATCTGGTATTAGAGTTGTGTCATCTGAAACGGCACAGAAGATCATTGTAATAAAATATAACAATTTTTCTTTTTTTAAAAAAAAAAAAATCTTTATTGAAAACTCAAAACATTAAAAATAACACAAAATAACCACATACAAAACAAACATTATACATATATACAAAAATATTAAAACATTTCTGTTTTATTACTACAGCTTATAGATCAGTATTTCCCTTATTATTTCTTATCTTCTACTAATCTTTTTTTATTCTATTTCTTATTTATTTATACAATTTATCCCAAACTTTATAAAATTTGGTCTCTCCTTTCTCTTTTAATTGTAGAGTTAGTTTATCCATTTCTGAGCAATTGTAGATTTTTTGGATCTACATGTTGTTGGTTGGTACTTCTTTGTTTTTCCGTAATTGACCATAACTAATTCAGCTTCCTGAGACTTCCACCTGCTATAGATGGGAAATTTACATGTTAATCTGATCAGGAGGATTCGTAATTC
>JANHFP010003204.1:58635-70147 GCA_032468135.1 Calamaria suluensis
GTGTTGCAATGTTAAGAATGTTATGTTTAATAATGTTAAATAAAATAAAACTTTTTTAAAATAAAAAAAAAAGACTGTATGGTAAAATGGGCCCAAAATGTTGGTGAACCAATAATGTTGGAGACATAGGAAACAATTTGGGTCAGAGATGTGCAATTTACACAAGCTCAAAATTTAAGACAACACTTTTACAATATGCTTTATAGATGGCCAAATGTAAAACCTAAATGTTGGAGATGTGAGTGTGAGGATGCTACATATTATCATATATGGTGGAATTGTAAGAAAATTTTGGATAAAAATATAGTGGATAATGCAAAATATTTTTAAGAAAAAGATAAAATTTACTCCACAGTTATTTTTGTTGGGAATAATTACGGACTGTACCAATATAGAAATGAACTTCATGTTGAATTTAATAACAGCAGCAAGATTATTGGTGGCACAATATTGGAAGAAAGAAGATATTCCAACTATCGAGGAATGAACTTTGAAAGTAATAAACTTAGCAGAGATGGTAAAAATTTCAGCATATTTGAAAGATCATACAAATGAAAAATATGTTTTGGAGTGGAAGAGTTGGATTGTTTATATTCAAAACAAATATCAGATCAAAAAGTTACAATTAGCTTTTGAATAAAGAAGATGGATTATATTAGTTTTTTGTATTGAGGAAGTAATTGATGAAATTAGGGTTAGTTAGCTATCTATTGTATTTTAGTGTGTGTATTTTTTTTCTTAGTTTATGCTTATTAACTGTAATATCATGTATTTGCTCTGGGAAGTGGGGTGGGGGGGAAGGTGGGGAGGGGAAAAATTGAAATTGTATTTGTTAAAACCTTTTAATAATAATCAAAAAGATGCCTTGAAGCCCTACATTGCTGTCCTGTTTCAAAGCATCTTGTGGGTTTGTGGTCCTTCCTTCCTCTTCTCTCTCTCTCTTCCTCTTTCTTGTCTCTGCCATCCTTTCTTTCTTTCTTTCTTTCTTTCTTTCTTTCTTTCTTTCTTTCTTTTTCTGTCTCTTTTTCCTTCCATTCTCTCTATTTTCTCTCTCTTTTTGTTCCTTTCCTTCTCTTTCTTGTCTCACCCTTTCTTTCTGTTCTGACTCAAATCTCATGCTTTCAATTCAAAGTCAGTCAGCTTTAAACAATTGGAAATAGAATTTATTCATATCAAACTTATTCAGGAATCCATAAGCAAACTCACAGTTCATCTGATTTCTTGATATGATCACATATTCCCAGTTTGTAAGAGAATGTTAATTTTCCTTGTCTTAGGGAGATCGATAGAGAAGTGTGTGTACTCAAATCATCTTGGTATAACAAAGGAGCCTCCTTTTGTGACTGACCTTGCCTACCTCAATGATCTATGGCTAGCAAATAGGGGAGCATGAATGACGTCACGTGGCCCCTTTGCCTACGTTACCCAGTGACCATCTGACTGAAGCCTATAACTCCCATGATGCCTTTTCTTAAGGGAACATCTTCTAATTCTTAGGTCTGCTAACTTACTAAACTGTTCCAGCACACTTTCTTTTCTTTCTTTCTCTCTTTTTCTTTGCCTCTCCCTCTTTATTTATTTCTCTTTCTTTCTATTATCTCTCTTTTCTCTCTCTCTTCCTTCCACTTTCCTTCTCTCTCTCTCTCTCTCTTTCTCTCTCTCTCTCTTTCTCTCTCTCTCCTCCCTCCCTCCCACCTTCAAAGTTCAGAGTGAATGCTCATTCACTCACACATGCAAACACACAATGTTGCGGGCAGAGATGGTGTTTGAGAGGCTTCCCTATGCCACTTGCCTCTTCCTGGGACCCCTCCCGCACCTTCAGCTGCATCCCAGAAAAGACAAGCAGCATGTGTTTGTGTGTGTGAGCAAATGTGGATGTGTGTGTGCATATTCTGTGGAGTCCTCTGCTGCCTCTTCCCAGGACCCACCCCTTGGGTCCTGGGAAGCAGCAGCACAGGACTCCAGCAGCACAGGACATGCACACAAGAGACTGAGAAGTTGTTCTTCACAATCAATCTTCTCTCTCTCTCTCTCTCTCTCTCCTGCCTCCCTCTCCCTCTCTCATTTTGACTTCTGCTGCTGCCTGTAGCAGCCAGAAACTCACCACAAAGGAATTTTCACTCACATTTGGTGAGTGGATGAGTGTAAATTTTAAGCCCCACTCTAGTATTAATGAATTATTGATATTGATTGATGCTATAGTTTGAAAATTCTGAATTTCAGATTGATTGTAGATGGTTAAAATTATTTAAAAATTATAAGTTATTGAATCTATAAGTCTTGTGATTCGACTCATAGCCAATAAAGTAGAGTTTCCTAGCCCTATGCTCACCCTTTTGTATCAACTATGCTGGCACATAGACCCAGACAGGAGCACCAAATACATGGAGATATCCAAGATCTGGTTTTCTGTTGTACCAACGAAATGATGGAATTTCATTAGTGTAGGAATGGACAGTGTTGTTTATCACATGGTTAGCACACTTTGCTGCTTTGGCCCATAATCCTTTAGGCAACCCGAAGTCAGCAACCATGGCACGAATCATGGCCTGCAAAGCCATTCACAATATGTGTTATGCACCGGATGAAAAGGAGCAGATCTCCTGTGCTCAATACCATGATCCTGCAAGAATGTCATAAATTTCTTGTTTATAAACTCAGTCCCATTATCCGTTAACACAGAAATTACTTTCTTTTGAGTCTTATGCTCTACGAATCTTACCCAGTTCGTAAAATTCTTATACGTTTCAGTTTTGCTTTTCATCACATGAAAAATCTATATTTCATCTATATTGTGAGTAGATGTCCAATATACTCAGGATATACTTGCTACCTCTGAAACTTTGTTGTATTGGGCCGATCAGATCAACCACTACTAAATCTAGTATCTTAGATGTTTTGAATCCATAATACGTATTAACAGGAGCAGACCTGTTCTTTACAAGATAATATTCATTGCAATCAACATAACTACGACATGGTTTTACATTTAAACCTGTTGATTGAGCGATTGTCTTTTCTAATGTTCTGTAATTACAATGACACAATTTTCTGTGAGGTAGGTGGATACATTCAGTCACGTTTGCAATAGTCAGAGTTTCAGGGTTTAACACCTCTAGAGAAGACAATAAATTATTGTAATGTTCATTTAGGGAGGAAAGAATTATATACACCTGCTGTATTTCAGTAAATTGCAGTTCTTTTTCAGACAGTTCTTGCAATGCATTCTTCATGAATTCCAAGTGAGTCAGCATATTTTCACCAATTGCAAGACACTTCTGAAACAGCTTCCTTGTTAGATTTATTTGAGCCCCAACACTTCCTCTCACTTAAATTTGCTTCAACGGCGACCAACATATTGCAGCTGAATTTACATCCCTGATATGCACCAGCTGGCTCTCTTCCAGGGTAAGGCCAATTATGCACAATGCCTTCTCATTATCTTTCTCAAACTGAGCAAGACATTCTCTGTCTGCAGCATTATTAACATCTAGGGCAGACAAATCGGGAGGATTTATTACAATTTCCCACAGACCTTCCCTCCTCAGGAGCAAACTACATTTTGTGACATGTTAAACATAGTAGCAGATTCCATTTGTGTTTTATATATATAGTTAGCACCAAACTGCTAATATCTTAATACTCTAAATACTCTGCACCTCTGGCACATTGCAACTCCACAACACCATGCTAACACCCAGAATTAACACTTAGCCAACACTGGGTTAACACTGGCACACACTGGGCCCATAACCAATGTTAATGATAGGAGTTTAGCAGACCTCTGTTAAAAGGAACGAGCGCAACAGAAGGAGAATAGTTGCTGAGGTTTGAGTTAATAAGATATGACACAGTTGGTTTAAAACTATAGGTATATATTAAACACAAACTATTTACAATATAAACTCTATCAAGCAAAGCATTTCTTCATGCAGAAACATAAATCATAATCAAACTTTACATAAGCTCATATTGCTATCGTCCATCTCAACAATTAGATAAGATACTTAATTGTTCAGCAGACAATTGATAAAAGAAATTATAAATATTTGCTATATTATAAAATGGAATATAAAATAATTAAAGAAAGTATGAAAATTTGGACAATTTTTTTTTGGATACAATGTAGAATGGGATAAATTATTCTCTATTATTCTATTTTCTCTATGTTCTAAATTGGGTGCTTCACAGTAGAAGCAATACAGCTGGCTGACCACAGATGCATTAATTTCATGGCCTGTATAATCAAGATGCATCATTGTCAAGATGTATCTTGTCCCCCAGGAAGAAACAAGAAGTAGTCAACACTGCAGCAGCTATAAAAGGTCTTTGGAAATCCCAGGGAGTATCATCTGCTCACAGAAGTGTTACTTAATACTCTTCTATACATATATATGCGAAATACCACTGACTGACTGACTGACTGACTGGCTGACTGACTGATTGACTCACTCATCACGAAATCTCAAAAACTGTTGCAGCTACAAACATGAAATTTGGCATACCTGTTCCACTGGGTATATAGGCGCTCACTAAGAAAGGATTTCCCAAACTGCTCCCTTTAAGCTGAGATATTTCAAAGTTTAAGCTGAGACATTTCAAAGGGGCGGGTGAAGTGCTAGAGCCATGGACGTGCTAGACCAGCCGCTTTTAACAATCTGTGCCTGCGTGGCTCCTCTCTGTTGCTCTCTCTCGGTCCTTCAGGAAGTACTCAGGTGAGTTCTCCCCTTGGCCCGCCGGGCGTCTGAAGGCAGGCAGGGAAGGTCTGGCGGGCAAGCTGGGCGAGGCAGCCCCTCTATCCAGCCAAGCCCCCCGGGAAAAGAGGAGGGGGGAAAGTCCGGCTGCCCTTCCGGCGGATGGGGGGGTTTAGGGGCTTCTCGGAGTCGGGGGGAGGCACGAGGAGGCACCGAGACAACTTGAGCCCATCCAAGTGGCCCGGAGGGGAGGAGGGTGTGTACGAGTGCGTCTGGACTTTCCCAGACGGGGAGCTGTGCCTCCACTTACCCGCCCGCCTGGCTTGGGACCCTCCGGGAGGGGAGGGGAGGGGAGGAAGCGGAGAGCAGCAGCAGCGGCTGCTCGGCTTGCCGGGCTTGCCTACTCCGGGCTCCCACTTTGGCGCCACCGCTTTCAAACGGGCCAATCGCCGCCAAGCTCAAAAGCGAGGAAAAAAGCGAGCAGAGCTGGCTGCAAGGACACTTTCCTTGCTTTTGAGCCCGGTGCCGATTTGCCCGTTTGAAAGCGGTGGCGCCAAAGTCGGAGCCCGGAGCGTGACCTCTCCCCCCTCCCCTTCTCAGGGGAGGCTTGGCTGGATGGAGGGGCTGCCTCGCCCAGCTCTCCCGCCAGAACTTCTGCCCTGGGGCCGCACCGCCCATTGCCTCCAGGCAGGGCTTTGTGGCGAAGGCATTGGGCAAGACGGACTTCTGCACAGGGCTCAAAGAAGGAAGGAAGGAAGAAAGACAGAAAAAGAAATGGAGAGAGGAAGGAATGAATGGAGTGAGGAAGGAAGGACAGAAAGGAGGAAGGGGGAGAGATTAAACAAAGAAAGAAAAATGAAAGAAAGACAGAAAAAGAAACAGAGAGGGAGGGAGGGAGGAAGGAAGTAATGGAGTGAGGAAGGAAGGACAGAAAAGAGGGAGGGGGACAGATTACAGAAAGAAAGAAAAATGAAAGAAAGATAGAAAAAGAAACGGAGAGAGAGAGGGAGGAAGGAATGGAGTGAGGAAGGAAGGACAGAAAGGAGGGAGGGGGCCAGATTAAAGAAACAAAAATGAAAGAAAGAAAGACAGAAAAAGAAACGGAGAGAGGGAGGAAGGAAGGAAGGAGGAGGAGGAGGAAGGAAAAAGGAAAGAGGAAGAAGAAAGGAGGAGGAGGAAGAAGGCAGGAGGAAGGAAGAGAGAGAGAGAAAGTGAAAGAAAAGAGAGGGTAGTACCGTAGTCACCGTAGCGAAGCACGGGCATCAGCTAGTGTTTTATAATGTTAAAGAAGATTAAGAGGACAGCCAAGCATTTTTGGGTTGTCATAAGAACAACTTTTCATGAATTTTGTTTATTGAGTTTGCTGTAAATTAATTACATATACTGAAGACAAAGATGCTGATTTAATTTGAATATTTGCTTGGTTTCATTTGAGCAGCCTGGAAGTTATTTCAAGATTAACTGTTTTAATTAAATTAATAAAACAATTTGATGTAGGGTTACCTTCTAAAGTGGAATGAAAATAGCTTTAGAATAAATGTGCTTCTCAAATGTGTAATTAAATGTCACATTATTATTGGCAGTCACCATGAAATAAATCTTATTTTTTGGAAGTTAAACCACAATTGAATAGCATTACCAGACTATATATTTTTTTAAAAAAAAAATTAAACAAAAAATACCTGGACGATGTGGCAAAATGTTATTTCGAAATAAATTTGAAAACTGAAAATTTATTGGAATGTGATAATTTATTTGTGATATTATTACAGCAAATTTGGCTATGCAAAACTTTGAAAGAGTGTTTCAGTTTGACAAAATTTCAGTTGAATAATTTCATTGGGGGAGATTCATGAATCAAGGTAATTGTAATAATTAATTTTAGCAATGAATTAAATTAGATGGCTTTGAAGTCCTTCTTAATCTTTCAAAGCACTTTTCAGATTTTGTTGTTTTTTATTATTCTGATTAAAACAACATACAATGAGTTTCAGTTCTATATATGGTGAACACTGACAGAAATTTGGTATTGGAATCACTAATACTGACAAAATCAGTCAATTAGATGTATTACTTCACTACAATCTCTGCCAATGAGAATTATTTAAGTGTGGGAGATCTACCATTACTTTCGGTTTCATTCACTTTCTAAGCCAGTGATGGCTAACCTTTTTGCCATTGCGTGCCAAAAGTGGGCCATGCCCAGGGGGGTTTCCATGTCCGCGTGCCCACACCCATAATTCAATTTACCCCATCCTCCCTAGAAAAGCTCTGGAGCCTGGGGAGAGTGAAAAACAGGCCTTCCTCACCCCCCTGGTCCTCCAGAGGCTGGAAACAGCCTCTTTCCCAACTTCCCAGAAGGCCTGAAAATCAGCTGGCCAGCACCCACATGTCCATCAGAGCTGAACTAGGGCAACACTTGTGTGACCACCAATATGGCTCCGCATGCCACCTGTGGGACCCATGCCATAGGTTCGCCATCACGGTTCTAAGCTATTGATTTATTCAGAGTGAATATGTTTATCCTTCCAACTTAACTGGGAATTCAACTCAACTTTCAATATTCTGAAGAAGAGTCCAAGATTCAGCTTACTTTGAAAATTGTTGTGACTGGGGCAGGTTTATGTCTCTCAATGAGTAAATTGGTGCCAGGTGCTGGCCTTGAAGTTTTCTGCTCTAAATATAGGAACAGATTTACTACAGATCTCTTCTCTGTACCAATCTCTGTTATCCATAGTGTATTTCCTGATTTTTTTACTTCCTGCTAACATAGAATTTTGCTAACAAATCACAACTGCAACCCAAACAAGTTCTGCAGTGATGCAAACACTCTTTCTAAGAAGGACTAAGTTTGCTAAATTGTTATACCAACCTCCTGGCATCCCAAAAACCTCAGTGACCAGGCTTAGTATAACTGTATCAACCCACAAAAGGCTAATCAGTGGTCATTACAAGTTCTACTCAGATGAATAAATGTTTCATCAATATGTCCTGTCTACTATGACATTCAAGGACATGAAGTCCTTATTAGAGGGGATCATGCTTGTCAAGTAATTGTTCCAACTCACTTGGTACCGGATCCCAATGTTAAAGTGAATTATTAATCAGTTCATGCCAAATATTGCTCACACAAAGACTATTTAAATAGATGTTAAAAGTTTATATTTTTAAAATGAAATATAATAATATCTACACTGATTTGGTCAACTTCTCTATAGACTTTTAGTGAGGTTTTCGGTTTCTTCATTGCCTATGTTAATGTGATGTTTTGGGTTAAGTCCTGAACCATGTTTGCTAAGACCTAATCTAACCTCAGGTAAGGAAACATTAATGGCCTTTAGTTCAATCAACTCTCACAACTTCTCTCATATCACCCTTCTTGTTGAAAATAAGCAAGGATAAATACACATATAAGTGCTTTTGAGTTTGTAATATAAATGTAGAAAACATAATTAGATGAAAAAGGCATTGGATGGGATAGGTGATTGTGGGTCATTTGCAACAGAAGCATTAAAAGATTGAATGCCCAGCCTCATGTTAGGTTTAACTTAATTTAAATTAAATTTAAATTAATTTACTTTAATTTAATATCCTGTATTTATTTTGCCGCATTCATGGTCCCTTAAAAGACCTCATGAGTGAGGTGAAGAATATAACAGCTTGCTTTTAAGCATGATGGACACAGTGAACTACTCTAAGATCAAATTTATTCCTGGCTGAAAGCTTATCCACCTAGTCTCATTTTATATGATTGATATGAAAGAAAACTTTCACTAAAGGGTAGCATAATTTCTTGTGTTCTCCTTTGCCTTTCTGGTCATGTTTTTCATTATTGCTTTTCTCAGTCAATTATAGTTGCGGAATTTCCATTAAAGCCAAGGGGAAACTGGTCCAAAAAAAACTACGAACGCAGGCCAGAGATGAAGCATCAAAATATTTTATTGTGTAAAAATACTTGCCTATCCCAAGGTCAAATTCATTTTGTTCTCTATAACCTCTTCTATCAATGCCATTGGTTGTTTGCCTGATACAGAGATTCTCTCATCTGTTGTTATCTCATGGTGTCTTTTCTCTCTACCTATTGTGCTGCTGGCTCTAATAAACTTGTGGCAGAATGAAGGAAAAGAGGTCACAGCTGCTCTTAGAGGCCAAAGGAAGAAGGCAGGTTACAGATTATACTTTATATTTGGATGTTTGGAGTGATATTGATGTAAATGCTAATAGAACAAGTGAAAATTGCCCAAAAGAAAGTTGGCAACGTATATTATAGGAGTGAGGGGAAATGAGAGAAAGCTATGGGTAGTTCATAAAAGTAATAGAAAGCAACAAATTTTCATTTGTCTAAACAATTTTACTTGACTCACTGGAAGCTATTTTAATTAACAATATTGACTTAAACTGCCTTATTCATGTGCATTGCTATTAAGCCTTTTACTTGGAACAGAATGTATTTATATAACAAAGAAAGATTAAGTCACAAAGTATATAGCTGTTTTAATTCTTACACCCTTTAATAATGAACAGTACTTTGATGTTCATTAATCGGAGCTGACATTTAAATACAAAGAGCTGAACAAAAAGTAGGTTTTTGTGCATTGTTTAAGATTTTATACTACGGATTTGTTTATAAGGAGATTACCATTATCTTATTGCAAGCATTAGGGGAGCTTACAACTATTTAAACAATGTACAATAATGTATAATAAAAGACGTCAATATAATACATTCATAACACCAATTTAAAACTAAATTAAGGGTAAAAAACATTTAATGTTTTTAATGATTTAATGTCTACATAAAAATTAGATCATTTCTCCAGCTAGCTAAAGCCAGAGAGGAAGAATCAGGCTTCAGCAAGCATGATGCACAATAATAGTGATAAAATCAATAAAAATTCTTCCTTTAGATAGGAAGCAGAGATGGAAGCAGAGTACATGTTCTGTCCTCACTACACATTAGTCTGTGTGCAGCTTGACATGCAGCTAAACCCACCTATCCTCCGATGAAACAGACCATGTGCGTACATCTGAATGCTTTATTGAAAGAACAGGAAATGGTGAAATTGGGGAAAGTAGGAATACATACAATGGGAACTAAATACAAGATAGGAAGTATTGAATTACTGCTGAACATAACAATGAATAAATACAAGTAATTTAAATCTCACCAGGGATGCTCTCTGTGTGGGATATGACCATGACCATAGATTAAGATGGATGCTACTTTGTGCTTCTGCCTTTTCCAAGTGCTAAGGGAAATGGAGTCTGGCTTCCCAAAGTGCACTTGTTTTGAGAGTGGGGGCTTATTAGTAAAGATGTTTGGTCAGTTTCAAGCAATATGCTTGGGTAGTTGTCTTTCCAGCCACTAGATAGAGCGGCAACTGAATATAAAGATCTTATATTGGGGCATATCTGTCCCCTGGCCACTAGAGGGGCTAGAGAGCAACAACAGTATATAAAAGATATATGCTTGGGCATGACAGTAGATCTTTCTGACCACTTGGAAGAGGAAGGAGATAGGTAGCATGATACAAAAGCAGAAAGGATATTCCTTCCATATCTTTGATATACAGTGTATATACCTACAAACAAGCAAGATTTTTGGCTCTCACAGACCTGTAACTTCTACTTTAAGAGGCTCCTCTATCCTCCACTCATTACCTGTATTAATGGTACCTGGTTGAACTTGTTATCAGTATAAAGGACACCTGTCCACAACCTCAAACAGTCACACTCCAAACTCCACTATGATGAAGACCAAAGAGCTGTTGAAGGACACCAGAAACAAAATTGTAGACCTGCACCAGGCTGGGAAGACTGAATCTGCAATAGGCAAGCAGCTTGGTGTGAAGAAATCAACTGCGGGAGCAATCATTAGGAAATGGAAGACATACAAGACCACTGATAATCTCCCTTGATCTGGGGCTCCATACAAAATCTCACCCCGTGGGGTCAAAATAATCACAAGAACAGTGAGCAAAAATCCCAGAACCTCACGGGGGGACCTAGTGAATGACCTGCAGAGAGATGGGACCAACGAAACAAAGGCTACCATCAGTAACACACTGCGCCACCAGGGACTCAGATCCTGCAGTACCAGAGGTGTCCCCCTGCTTAAGCTAGTACATGTCCGGGCCTGTCTGAAGTTTGCTAGAGAACATTTGGATGATCCAGAAGAGGATTGGGAGAATGTCATATGGTCAGATGAAACCAAAGTAGAACTGTTTTGTAGAAACTCAACTCGTCGTGCTTGGAGGAGAGAGAATTCTGAGTTGCATCCAAAGAATACCATACCTACTGTGAAGCACGGGGATGGCAACATGACACTATGGGGCTGTTTCTCTGCAAAGGGACCAGGACGACTGATCCATGTAAAGGAAATAATGAATGGGGTCATGTATGGTGAGATTTTGAGTGCAAACCTCCTCCTATCAGCAACGGCATTGAAGATGAAACATGGCTGGGTCTTTCAGCATGCCAATGATCCCAAACACACTGTCAGGCCAACGAAGCAGTGGCTCCGTAAGAAGCCTTTCAAGGTCCTGGAGTGGCCTAGCCAGTCTCCAGATCTCAACCCCATAAAAAAACTTTAGAGGGAGTTGAAAGTCCATGTTGCCCAGCGACAGCCCCAAAACATTACTGCTGTAGAGGCGATCTGTATGGAGGAATCAGTCAACATACCAGCAACAGTGTGTGAAAACCTTGTGAAGACATACAGGAAATGTTTGACCTCTGTCATTGCAACAAAGGATATATAACAAAGTATTGAGATGAACTTTTGATAGTGACCAAATACTTATTTTCCACCATAATTTACAA
>JANHFP010003206.1:99608-110281 GCA_032468135.1 Calamaria suluensis
ATGGACCTGGCATTACATAACACCAGCCGGGACAACTGGGCCTGAGAATCTCCGCAACCAGTTCTACAGGATAGGCCATGAGGGTCGGAGCACGATATCGCTTTTAACCAGCGAGGTCGTGCTCCCTTCATTTGATATGGCCCTCTGCCTCAGTCATATCTGCCTCTCCCCATCACGGTGGAGAATGCCTTATCAAGTCCTGTACCTGTTAATAGCGGTGTCCCCCAAGACAGTGTTCTAGGACCAACAATCTTCATACTATACATATATGACCTCTGTAATCATATTATAAATAACAGCATTCTATTCGCTGCTGATGTTAAACTATTTAACACTACTAACAATGCTGCTACCCTTCAAAAAGATCTCAACTTTGTGGTCAAAAAACTGGCAACTCTAAATCTGTCTTACACATTGGCAAAAAGAATCAGAACACAATATCTAAGTGGACATGATCAGTGGACATGATCTTAATGATATGATGATAAAATATTCTTCTGTTAGCAAACAGGTTGAGGAAGTATGCAGTGGGTGGCTTGGGCCATGATGGCTGTTCCTTCTTCCCTTTTCCTTCCTTCCCAGGAGGCAGGTAAGTGGATGCTGCTGGACGGGGGAATCAAGGATTGTTGAAATTGGCTGGGAAACTGCCGTGGAACTTTAACAATGAAGCTCACCTGACCACAGCAGCAGCCAGCAGCACTGAAGCAGCCACATTTCCAAATTTCAATCCCTCGGTCCTGCTTTTAGCCCATTTGAGGTACTTTAGCTCAGAATAGTTGCCCTAAGATGCACTGTTTCACCCAGTTAAAGGTCATAATGAAAGTTGCAGTAGTAAATAGTTTTTCTTTCTTTTTCTGTATTGTCTCATCTTACTTATTTAAAACTTTTAATGATAAATACATGTAAAAGATGATAAATTAAACATTTTACCACAGCAGAATTCTATACTATTCTGGATCAAATTTGGTTCTGATTGCCTCCATTTATAAGTTCAGCATACATAAATTTAACCAAGTTTACACACTTACTATTTTCTTTTCCAGTACTTCTAAATCCTAAACATTTTAAGACTTCTTGTAGATGGACACTTTTTTTGCCTCGTTGACCAATCTACATGATGTGACAACTCTAACCTTATACTGGGTCTCACTTATGCCTATCATAGCTGAAAAAGACTTTCTGTCTTAAATTCCCAAGGAGCTCTGTGGATGGTAATTCACTTGAGTAATTGGCTCAAGAGATGAAAATCTTGTAACTGCTTCTCTTAGCTACTAATCTATCCAGCTGACTGCAAGCCTAATTGGCAGCTTGTTTAGTAATTTGGCTCCTAAAGTGTTGTATTGATGTTGCATAAACAACCAATGGGAAACAGGGAGATACATGCTGCTTCACTTATACCCTAGTATACCCTTTCCTCTATTCTCTGAAGACATTTAAGATTCAGAATATTGCTATCGGTTCTGTTTCTGATTGTCAAAGCAACTTGCAAAATACAAATGTTTAAAATGCTAGGCTTTGATTTTTAATAAAGGGAAGCTGTGTATCTAGCTGTACTCCCAAAAGCATGCACTATCATTCTCTGCTATTTACCCCCCAGGGAAAAACCAGCTTACAACCAGCTTAAAATAAAGACTAATCTATTACAGAAAGGTAGATCTCTTTTAAGGGACACGGTGGCTCAGCGGCTAAGGCAGCTGAGTTTGTAGATCAGAAGGTCGGCAATTCAGCGGTTCAAATCCCTAGTGACTTGTAATGGGATGAGCTCCCATTACTTGTCCCAGCTTCTGCCAACCTAGCAGTTTCGAAACCATGGAAAAATGCACATAGAAAAAATAGGGACCACCTTTGGTGGGAAGGTAACAGCGTTCCATGCGCCTTTGGCGTTTAGTCATGACAGCCACATGACCACGGAGACGTCTTCAGACAGCGCTGGCTCTTCGGCTATGAAACAGAGATGAACCCCCTAGAGTTGGAAACAACTAGCACATATGTGCGAGGGAAAGCTTTTTTAGATCTCTTTTAGCTATCAAGCTGCATGTGAATTTTTAAACCAACTCTTCACTATTAAAAAAACTATTCACGTCTTCTAGGTAGCTAGTAGAGAATTAAGATTCCTTCTTGTGGAGCTAGGCCGATACATTGGCAGGAACAGATTCTCCCTCACACAGGGGTCCACTTTGTTTCCAGAATATCTTTCTATATCAGGTAATTTATTGCTTTTACTACTAATCCATTCCTGAAGTTATTTATTGCCAAATGACTTAGAGCTGCCTTAAGAACACCAAAGCATCTCGTTAAACCGATGTAGTTTTTTTTTTAAAAAGCATAGTAATGGGAAGAAAATTGCATTTCGTTTTGCTGCTTTGTTTCTCAGTTTTTAAACAGAAGCTTTATTTAGACTTTATCTTAGCCAAATATTTCCTGTTCCAAGGAAAATATAATAGACCTTTCTATTCCAGTTATTGACTGGAATCTTCTAACAAAATTCACCTTATTTTTTTCGTTGCTTTAGTTCACCTTTACAGATGACATTTTTAAACTATAAAATGCTGTTCTCTGATAAAAGTTTCTTGCTTCAACAGTTTTCTTTGCTGTGTGATAAAATCTACATCCTTTGTTACCAATGCACACAAAGCTATTGGTATGTGACTTTGTCTCAAGGCTGAGAAGAGGCTATAAATTTAGAAATCAATAGTTAACTCTATCAATATTCATTTTACTTTTTCAATACAAAATACAAAGGTGAAAGAGCAGTAAATAAGCTAGAGTGCTGAAATAAATTGGGTGTTCTTGTCACAATTAATAAATGTTTAACCAATAACATTTCTAGCTACAGTAGTCTATAGCCCTGTCACATATCTGAAAGTACACAGTCACACTGATACCGAACAAAAATTCAGAATCTAGAGAAAACCTCATTCCATCAGCTCCATCCTCATTCAGTGTTACCTCTATCATGCTATCTATCTTCTGAACTTGCATTACTAAGGCCATTCAACACCCTGCATACAAGGGCAGGGAAAACCATTTGTCATCAATTGACATTTAAAAAAGTGCCAACTGAAACCTTGTCTTCACAGGCTTGCTAAGTTTATAAGTCTGGAAGTAAGAGATAGATCTTACAATTTCAAATATTGATGTAATAAATGTGATAAATAAATGAGACAGAAGAATTAAATCAAATCTATACAACAATATGAAGTACATCTTCTTTCAGTTACACATACCTATTTTTGTTGTTGTTGAAGGAGGCACAACTGATTGGGATTAGGGTTACCATATAATATCCCCATAATAATATTTCAGCATATGTAATTTATCATTTTAGCTGCTTAGATTTGCCTTGGGTGGCATGAGATGGGCAGCAAATAAATTTGATAAAATAATCTACATGCTACTGAAACACTTCTGTCTGTATATTTGTAACCTTCAATTGGGCAAAACTGGAATGAATAGGGCAACAATTAATTGAATCAAGGTAACTCAAATAGTAACTTACAGAATGCCCAAATCCATGTCTCCTATGGGAATGAAACTATGCAAAGTAGTGGCTGCTTCAGTGTCACCCCACCTTCCAACTACATTTACTAGAAACCTGTAGGTTGCATGGTGGAAGGGAAAATAGGAGAGGTGTATCCCTGCCCTCTATCAACTGTCCTACCACATCAAAAGGCAAAAGAAACTCCTGGGACATTTTTTCCAACAGAGTATAACTTTACTGAAACCCTTTTTAAAATTTCCCTCTGACCCTGCACCCAATCAGATGGCTAAAGGGCAAGTTCAATGAGCAATATTCAATGGGCAAGCAGCCATTAGCTGCTTTAGAACCAAGCCTGAAATCTGAGTTCTCTTAATGGTGGTGTCCAATGAGAGAAAGACAAGGAAGTCATCTGGAGGCCTATGGGCAAGATAGAGTTGACTGGGAGCACCAACAACCGAGGGAACCCTTGGGACATAACAAAGGAAAGCCGGAATTTCCTTACGGTCAGTGGCTCCAATGGTTGCTACTCCCTCTAGCCAAGCGGCAAGCAGTTATGTGGGTGAGGTGAGGAGGACTCTTTACGGCATCTCTCTTGAGGTATGTAGATTTGAGAGTTAAAAGGGGAAGATAAATGTTTAAGCCTATATTATATGTGGAAAGAGGAAAGACAAAACATGTCTGTTGATGGGAGCACTGATGATTTGATGAATGGGCCCTTTTCCTCCCTGAAGGAAGAGAGTCCTTGGGGACATGTCAGAATGGAGAGTGAGGTGCAGTTTTCCTCACAGTTCACAGTTCCCTTGCTTTCCCCTCTTCCCAGCAAAGCGGCAGGTAGTTCTGTGGGTAAGCAGAGGAAGAGAAGTAGTGACTTCACCTGGGCTCTCCTAAGGGTTGTGAGGATAGAGGAAATGATACACATCTATAATGTATGAGGAAAGAAGAATGACCCAATGGGTCATAGACTACTTGGCAACTACTATTTGTTCTTTGTAGAACTGTGCAAAAACTGGTAGTAGGGAAAGAATTTCAAGAATGTAGATATTATCTTGAAAGGGAAACCATTCCTGTTGCCCAGAGCATATGCTAATAGGTAGAAGTCAAATTTGTATGTTCCACATATGTGATTTGGCAGGTTAGAGATTCTTTAACAGATTTGAGCTTCTTGTAGAGGGCAGAGAGGAAAGAAATTAAGGAAAACATTTGTCCATATCATGTTTGAAACATACCAAGCAAGAATAAAAGCAAGTGTACAACTCACTTTTCAATAAACTCAGTAATGGCAAAAAGACTTCAATTATTAGGTAAAGTCCATACAGATGAGAGTATATATTGCTAATTAGCATTGTCATATTGTAACATTTTCTAAAAATGTGATCATCTCATGATTTCTGCCATTTTACTGCAAACTTTCTTAACTATGCAGTAAATAACTCATCCATTATAAAAATATCATTAAATACTTGGACCTCGATACCAACAACAGCAAGACTCTAGATCTAGATTTCTCTCTCGTCCTCAATGTGGTTTCTTAATGGTCTTTAGATCTCTTTGAGATGGAAAAGCCAACTATTTCTGTCACCACCTGAAAAGTACCTTTTATTGGCAGATATAGCTAAATGATAATTTATTCTACTATTGAGGAAATGGGGACATAACTGAAATGGAATAGATTGAGACCATAATTTAAACACAATCTGATCCAGAAGGATCATAGCTTAGGCACTCAAAAACAAACAACAAAGAACAAACAAACAAACAAACAAACAGGAAGCTGCATTATTCCAGTCAAACTATGGTCCACCTGGCCTAGAATGGATGACATGAACTGGCAGTAACATTCCTTTGGATTTCTAAGAGAAATATACTGGAGATTGAAACTGTCTCTTTTAGCATAGAAAGTACAGGCATTATCCCACAAGTACAACTATTCATTAAGTATTCTATTATTTTCTACCATAAATAGTTCCTCTATACTTAGTGAAGAATGTTTTCCTTTGTTTTTATTCCATTATTTGAAAACATTTTTAAGTGAGGGAATATAAATATTCCAAATATTTTCATAATATAACTTCCTTCTGTCACTTGCAACTTGTGAAGTTAAAATCACTTTGTAGAAATAATTATATTATCTTATCCTCAGCTGTTAAGCAGTTTACTTCTTGCTATATATATGATCGTAGTCTTAGGGGCCTGACGTAGCCATTTTCTATTTCTATGTTACCACAGCCAAGGTACTTTAGCAATATTTTTAGAGTGTTCTTGGTCTGGTGCTTTGAATGCTAGCTGAAATGCTGTGAAATTATAAAGTCATTCTAATGGAATGACAAAGTTAGATAACCACTGGAAACAACTCAGTATCAGCAGATTATGCAATAATCTTGGAAACAGATTCTTAACTTGCAAATGTAGACAGAAATAAACCAATAGTAAAGTACAGATAGCTAACTCCAGAAATAATTTCCAAGGTGTATTATGTATTAAATAAATACAGTGCATTCAGAAAGTATAGACCCCTTTCACTTTTGTCAATTTTGTTATGCTGCACCCTAATTCTACAGTTGTTCAAATTATTTTTTTTCTCATTAATCTACAGTCAATACCCCATAATGACAAAGTGAAAACAGAATTTTAGAAAAGTCTATACATTTATTAAAAAGAAAAAAAACTGAAATATCACATCTCAAAACCCTTTCTACCCAGGGGCAGGACTTAAATTATCCTGTTGGAGTTGGCCCAATACTCAAGGCGGTAATAATTTTGAATAGTGATTTTGTTCTCTATGGCAACATCTGTCTAGATTATTTACAAATATTGGGCCAAATAGGGAATTCTTCCTTTGAAAAACTGTTTCTAAGCCACTTAAAATTTGGATGCTGTTATTCAACAAGCTGAAACTATATGAGACCAGCCTAGTTCAGTTTATCCATGCTAACCACAAGAATGCAATAATAAACCATGGTTTTACTGATTAACCTCCTCAAACCCTATAGCCATAGCTATATATATAATATTAGGACTACATTGGCTTCTTTTTTTTCCTGACTAGTACTTTAGCAGTTTTAAAAAAGCACTTCCACTAGTTCCTTAAAAACTCTGGAATGCAATTCCTGTGGCTACTGAAAAATTGAATGTTTGTAAGGGTTTTTTGTTTTACCAGCTCTAAACCTTTCTAGCTCTTTCTTCTGTCTGAGAAAAGATATTTGCAAAGAATTTAAGCAGAACTGTCCTTGTCCCCATTATTTCTTCCCTATCACACACTAGTTCCTGTTTATTATCTTTATTCTCTCTACTGATAAACAGGACCTGGAGATGACACTACCTACATATCGCCTTTCTACTATGTAGATTGTAGTAGGGACTTTCATGTACCCTTTCCTGCCTTGTTCCTCCTTGTTCCTCCTGTGTGACCTTGTATAACCATATATCTAATGTTCAGCACTTCTTTACCTGGACCCATGCATCTGTCTCCCTCTCTTCTTCAATTTAAAGCCCACTTGATAGGGTTCTAGCCAAACATATTTCTTCTTATCTTGTGAGATGTAGCCCATTCCATGCAATAATTGCTTATGAAGTTGTAATCTAGGAAGTATATAGATTGTTTAATTTTATTCTAATTCTGTATGTCTCTAGAGCAAGGGTGTCAAAGTGGTATTGTCATGGTGGCATCACGTAACGTATCAGAACTTTTTCCCCCTTCGCTAAACTGGGCGTGGGCATGGCCAGCATATGACACATCAGGCCCGTGGACCTGGAGTTTGACAGTTACTCTAGAGTAACATGGAAGTGAGACGGGTGGCTCTATTAATTCAATCAATCAATCAATCAATCAATCAATCAATCAATCAATCAACCTTGTTGACCAGCACACTCTTAGGGTTCTATTACTCCTTGTCATCTTCTAGCACAGAGGTTCCCAAACGTGGCTGCTTGAAGACTTGTGGATTTCAACTCCCAGAATCCTCCAGCCAGTTATGCTGGAAGCTATGCTATGAATGGAAGCCATAAGCAAGAAAGGGTAGTGTTCAGTCAGTTTGGTGAGCCTTGGTAATCTTTTCATTCCATTCTGGATCGGTGAACCAGGAATAAAGTATACTTTTTTTTAAAAAAAGTGCCTAGACAGGCAATGGAGCCCCTGAATTTTGTCCTCCTAGCTAGCCACCAAAGATCTCTACTTCTAAATACTGGCAAGAGAAAATAGACTTTCTTAATTTTATTTGCTACTATGCATTTAGTTAACATTAATTATAAGGAGAGTAGCTAGCATAGAGTGGTAATGGGAAGAGGAGAAAGTTTAATTTCTCCTTATTTCCATGGTCCTAATCACAATTAGCACCTCCAATGAGGAGTATAGTTTTTACATGAAGAAATCATTGAAAAGAATAGATCAGGGTCAATAACTGAGCTACTTATACTGTTTTCCCCAATAAGTTGCTTTAGATCTCTTTTTACACTTAATCTGCAATCACACGCACATTACTCAGAACCAAACCCCACTAAGGTCAGTGGAATTAATTTCCTAGTAATTGCTAGTTCCCTCTAGGGTTTAAAGGAACTGCAGCCTCAAAAGCCTTCTGCCAGCTCTTAAAATGCTTTAAAATATGTCCGTCTATCCGTCCATCCATCCATCCATCTATCTGAATAACATATTTAATTATGCTGAATCTGCTTACCAGCAGGTCCTGGCAATGGTGCTGCTTTTCTTCTTCTTTTGATATCACCCATACATAAGGATCCTAAATGGACGCTTGTCTGTCTGCAATGAAATCAGAAATAAGTAGGCAAAATGGTAAGTAAATAGTTACATGGGGAAATTAATATAATAAAAATCATGATATAATATTACAAGTTCTTCTTTAAAACTCCCAGTAATGGAGCATTCACAACTTCTGGAAGCAAGTTGTTCCACTGATTAATTGTTCTAACTGTCAGGAAATTTCTCTTTAGTTCTATGTTGCTTCTCTCCTTGATTAGTTTCCATCCTTTGCTTCTTGTTCTGCATTCAGGTAATGATGTATGGGTGTGAAAGTTGGATACTAATAATAGCTGATCGAAAAAGAATCAATGCCTTTGAACTGTGGTGCTGATTTATATGACTGCATATATCATGGATAGCCAGAATAACCAACAGGGAGTTGCTGAATCGTATAAAACCAGAAACTTCACTTGAAGCCAAAATTACAAGACTACATCTGATTTACTTTGGCCATGTCTTGCATGCAAATTCATTGGAGAAGTCAATAATGCTAGGAATGATTAGTCAATCAAGAAGAAGGGACAAAGAACTTGCTGGCTTTATACTATCAAAGCTGATACAAAGATGAACATCCAACAACTGAAAGAAGATGTGCTTGACAGGGTTGCATGGAAAGCACTTGGCTATAAAATTGTCAAGAACTGAAAACAACTGAATTGTTAAAACTAACTATACTAGTCATAACTTATCAGATCCTTAAAAATATCTCCACCACATTTATGTTAATTATGCATTGGTGAAGTACAGATGGGGATCTTTAATAGTAGTTTCTGTACTATTTTTGCTTGGTGTGCCAGCCTTTTTATATAATGTGTGTACATGTGTGCTTACGTGTGGAAATGTTTCAGAATCTTATATTCATAGTATTCACTGCTTTATGTGAAGTGTTAAATGCTTTACCTGTGACTCACATCCCTTACTTGGATTCCATTATTTCAAGTGTTACCATAGGGATCTATGCTAGACAAATATTCATTATAAAAAAATAATCCTGCCACATTAGACTATTAAGTAGTGAGGATTCTGATTAACCATGAAAACTAGTTGCTTCAACTCTGTCTGCTTCTAAAGTTAATGCACAATTCTTCAAAAGTTTAATAATTTACTTAAGATATTCATGAGACCATTAGATGTGACAGAGTAATGTAACCAATAGATTTCATTTAATGTGTTTAACACAAACAAAAATGAAACACATCAAACCCAAAACAAATAATTCAATATTCTGCATTACATACAGAATTCATGCCTGAGTGAAAGTTTTCATGTCAGCTATTGACATTGTGTCTAAACAATGAGCTCTTCACATTGTTTGGGGGTAATATCTGATGTAAGAAATTGAAAGCTTCTCTAAAAGGGGGACTATGAGTATTTTTTGGTTTAAAAACAGATCATACAGACTTGGAGCAACAACAGACTGACTTAATTGGGTGTGTTCTCTCAGGAAATATACAATTTGTCCAATGTACCATACAGTATTAGTTGCACCAATCACAGTCTTCAGTTTTAAAGGTTGTAGTAAATGTTCTAACCAATTAGATTTCATAGAAGGTTAAATTTATGTCTTAAAAGAATGGACATATTACAAGCAGATATTATGAAAATATGAAAATTATGTGAATTTCATATAATTTAAGCCTTCCTTCTTTGGTGAAACCAGTTCCTAAAATTATTTAGCATCAAAAGCAGTGATTTCTAAATATAGCTCAGGCTATAATGAAGAGAGTATGAAAAGATGTGAGAAAGAGGGAAACCAGAATTATATTGGATGAAAGGTAAAAATTAATAAAGTCAGCAGATTGAACCTGAAGACCTTAGTAGCATGAATAATAGCTAGTTCTGCTTAAGTAATTCTGCTCATATTGATTATCTGTTACACTGCATTGAGATATCTAGATTATTGATCAGTTAGATTATGGAATTTAGATCCCCCTCCCTGGCACATTCAATGAAGTTGCACCAAACAACATTAAGTAAGGACTACTGTTATAGTTGTCACTCTTTGTGCAAAACATCACAGTTGCTTTTTAATTTAAAATCAATGGATGTGTGAAAGGCAGCTGTTTCTTCAGCATAAATGAATCATTTGTCTCTGCTTTGCAATTTGCTTTGCAATTTGATCACTTACCAAGGTGCAAATATTTATAGTGTGCTTCTTTTCTTTTTTTAATTTGCTAATTTGCAACCTCAAGTTGCAAATCTATCGTAGTAATAGTAATCCATTTCTATGATGAACTCTATGAATAATACCTGGGAAATTCTGTCTTACAGCCAAAAGCAAAATGAGTAAGTCCACTGCCCATCTAGTTTTCAATGTAAAAGGTGTTTCTGAAGTTTTCTTTAAGATGTTTCATTGTATTTTTAATAATAATAATAATAATTTATTACATTTATATACCGCCCCTCTCCTCGCGGACTCAGGGCGGTGTACAGCCATAA
>JANHFP010003206.1:195262-208542 GCA_032468135.1 Calamaria suluensis
GTGTTATTTGCATAAAGCACACCATTGGTTAGACAGAAATATTGAAATATCTCAGCTTAAACTTAATATTTTCAAAACTGTCATTATAAATAAACTTAAATATGTGATGCTGGTAATGCTTTTTAAGGCCATTAAAAAAACCTGGGGATTAATATGGACATTAGGCCTCCAGGAGCCTTTAACAACCAACACATTCATTTATCATTTTAGAAGTTCATGGTAGTACAAATTTGGAGAATTCCTGCTTCTTGGTTCCTATACCCTCTTCCCCATAGTGATTTTTGCCCCAATATAAGGATGGTTTAGGATCAAGCCCATACAAGAGATACATGAATAAGCAGACAGAGAGAATGTTTTTAATTCACCTTTATGGCTAGCTGCTATTTAGTAAATAATGCCCAACCATGCAATTTAATCCCGTCTAGTCTAGCTCTATAATAGATCAGATTAATCTGCTATAGATTTTCCTAAGTAATTGTCAGGATAATTGAACTGTCACAATCCACTATTTTTTGAGACGGATAGGAAATGTGTGTTTTATATAGAGTGTAAATATCCAGAAATTATTTTGTTTGCAGAACAAAAGCTAAGCAGAAAAATAATATTTATTCAGGTAGAAAAGCAGATTGAAAGAAAACAAAGCATCAAGAGTATAGTGAATATTTCACTAGGACCACTTCAGGTGATCATGTTCTTGATGTCAGAAGTCAAAACCATTTATTGAAATAAATTCATCTTCATCTTCAATAAAATGCCTTACTAAATTCATAGATAAACTTCAGATTTCACATATAATGGCCAGTAATTTAGATGGTTTTAAAAAGGATGATGTACTGTTTTTATTTATTTAGGCTTTAATAGCTTTCATATTATATAACAACCACAACAAATGGGCTGTACACAAAGCAGTAAAAACAGTACTCTCCAAACCATCAATATAAAAAATAATGAGAACACAATAAAAATTCATGGCATATCAGGGCAACACTACCCCATACATCCTCACACTGTCCTATTGAGTTCCCTGCTACCTTAACACTTATAGGATAAGCCAACTCTTCAAGGCTTCAGAAAGACAAGATGGTGGGAGCCTTCCAGACCTCTAGTAAAAAGGACAAGGTCAGCAATAGAGGAGCCATGTTTTCCAGCCCCAACTAGATTGCAACATTTAAGGGAAGGGACCTGACATGCATCTATCCTATCTTATATGGAGGAATGCATAAATACCCTCAGGTAATACCAAACTGTTAAGTTCTCCCATGCCATTTAGAGCAATAAGGCAATAACCATCACCTTGAATTTCACCTGGAAAAATTGCTGTCCAGAAACAGCACATAGTGGCAAACATTTATTATATCAGGACCTTGTATTAAGTGTGGAACAGAAAGCCCTTCTGAAATGTTTTTGAATATAAGTAGCTTGGGTTAGTAGTTGGGCTGTGGGGCTGAGCTCCAAACTTGGCAATTTGGTTACAAACGTTTTGTCACCATTTGAGGAGACATCATCGGTATGCTTTGAATTGTGCTCGTCTGTCAGAGCACTTGTCTTTAAATACCTTTTTATGTGATGCAAATTAGGGTGGATGTTGTTTATTCGGCTACTTTTGAGTCACGGTCTGGCTTCGGACTGTTTGATTGGCTGGCTGTTGTTACTGAGGCATGGTCAGAAGAAAGCCCTCCTAATCATAAAGCTACCACTAGAACCCCTCTAATAGCATTGCAAATGATGTTCCAGTTGGTGATTCTTGGAAACAATGCAGCTAATGTACATCCTAGAAATATTTCTGCTAAAACAGATGGGGTGCCAGATGCTGGAATCCCTAAATTACAAACAAGAGCACTCTTGCCTTTCTTCTAAGGATTTGGTGTGTGACAGAAAATGTTATGCAAGGTGCTGCTTGGATCCTGTTGTTACAGAAACTGTAATGGATGGCGTCTTTTCCTGGTGCTGTCTTTTAAAACCTCTGAACTTTAGCTTTAGCTTCCTTTGGTCAATGTTCCTTAGAATAAAAATGCTAAGTTCTGGGTCAAGATTAGAACACCTGCAAATGGACATGCTAAGGGGTGAAACTAAAGGGGTGAATGCTCAAAAATGTGCTTTTTTGTTCCTGTTGCATTTCTGTGAAATACTTTTCCTGATCCCCAAAAGAAAGATAATCTCTTCCTTGTTGAAATTTAGAAAGAAACTTGAAATTATTTTCTTCCATTACACTTGTATATCTTAATTCTTAAATCTGGCTATTAATATGTTGTATGTGGTTGTATATTTTATAATTTTATTGCAATTTTCAGTTTTAGGGCTTTATGTCCTTTAAATTATTCCAAGACTCCCAGGATTTTTTATTTGAACAGCATAGAAATTATATAAAATCACTATTGTCTAGAAACCTGCTACAAAAAGATACTTTTTCACATTTCTGTATAATCTATTCTGACATCATGTCCATTCGGTAACTAAATCTATATAGTACTTTGTTTCTCAACCAGGTGTTGATTTCTTTTCCTCTTCAGTTAGTATGATCAGTAGCTTCTGTGACTAGGAGATGAAAAGAAAGGAAGTCTAGTGCATCTGGAGGAACCAGACTGAGGAAGGATGATGTAGTAACTTTATTTACCGATTTTAGTTCTGCTAATTTACCCCAACAGTACTTGTTTTCTCCATATGCTTTTAGTAAGATGGATGTTCTTTGGGTCCCTTTCTTGGAGTAATGTTACTGATAGGACATAGTAAGTGAGCCTTTTTAATTGCATCATCTACTCTCTAGAAGGACACGCCTTTTCCCCACCAATTCATGGCTAGCCCTCATCCTGCTGGTTTTCAGAAAGGCCCTAAAATTTGGTTCTTTCTTTGCGCATTGGACCCATATTGCCTGCAATTTCTGTCAGAGAAATGTGGGTTCCTGATTGCCTTTTAATTTTTATTGTTGGTTTTAACTCTATGGGCTTTTTACAATGGACTTTGTTGTTTATTTATATGTTGCCCATACACAGCCATATACATTTTCTAAATAAATAAAATAATTTTGATTTGTACATTTGAATGATATCCAAAATTAAAAACTATTATTTAGGAGATTGCCTTGGCAGAATTCAACCTTTATATTGTTCCGGGGTGAGGTGGGGTGGAGGAATAACATAATATGTTTTAAATAGTTTATCATTGAGACATTGAGATTAAGAGTTCATGATACTTTAGAATACTTTAGATAGGTTTTGTATGTTGTATGTATGTCCATGTGGGAACATATATATTATTGTTGTATGGATTTAAAATATTAAAATCAATGTAAAGAGAAAAGGCTTGTGGATTATCATCAGATTTCCAAGCAAAAAAACCTGGATATTTTATAAGAAATGTCCATATTCCACATTTGAAGAAAAGCTCTCAATTCTCATATATAATCAGAGTTAGAGTTATGATAGTTATACAAAACACTTATTTTCTTTTGTGTTATTAAGCACTTCTTATGGGATAGTATAAATTTTCACAATTAATAAAGCGTATGTGGAAAATCTATGAAGAATTGCATAATACAAAAATAATGTGTCCATGAAATCTGTACAGCTATACCTTTGTATGCTTTTTATTAGCTATTCAAAGTGATAGTGGTTTCCAAGACTAATGAGCATAAAAAAAAGATAATTACTAAAGAAATATGTGTACCAATGTTGACAGGTGTAATTGTTTAAAAACCCGATCAAGTTTTATGTTTAATAATATTGTTAGAAAAGTGCTCATTTTATTCACGTTTTAGGGCTGAGCTGTGCTCTTTAAGGACAAAGAAAGGTCACCAGTCTCTCCAACTCCTAGTTCTTTGTCAAAACTGGACACAGTTAATGAGGTTGATTTGGTACGGCACAAATTCTCAGACACAGATAGAGATCCTTTCAATGGAAACAAATTTGTTTGGCTTTACCAGGTTACTTAGCGATTAATAATAGCCTTGAGATGCAGGTCAAAAAGGTCAGTGTACCCACTTGCCAACACAATCTAAAATGTGCAGGAACTCCAGGTCTTCAGGCACTAAGACCTCGAAGGCTATGCATAAAGTAAAACAGGCTATTTTCCAACTTCTTTTTTTATATTAATAAGCAATTTTCAAGAGAAGTGTGGTAAAATGGGGGCCATGCCACTCTAAGCAATTCATTTATTTTGCAATTTAATCTTATGTTGAAAAAAATTACACTGCTGCAAAAGCAAAGCATGGTGATTTTTAAATGTCAGTATGTTTCATAAGTAACCTTGTATGAAATATTGTATAGGGAATCTTTAACAGTAAGTGGCAACAGAAAAAGATTCCCGAGATCAAACCAGAATAATATATCTTCTATCTTTAATTCATTTCTGTTTGTTTTATTTTTACCTTGAACATTTAGTGGGAAAATGTGCAAGATCTCTTAGCATGTGTTGATATACTATGCACCATGGGTTAATATTTAATTTAAAAAGATATACAACCACATGCATATTTTTAGAGAGTGCTATGTAGCTTTGATAGTATTTTTCCCACATTGTGGTTTTGACATAAATATATCTCATCACAGCAGTTGAAATATTTAGAATTGCAGCATGCTGCATATGTTCTGGTTCTTGGCTAGACAGAGTTGATTCACACATGTTTCAATATTTGTCTGAATAATTCTACCACCTGCCATGAGTGTGTAGTTAGCTGTGAAGCTTCTGCATGTCCCGGTAAAAGTGAGTATTCTATCAAAGTACCATAGTGAGTCTATCTTATCCAAGGCCCTCTCAATCTTGTATTTCATTCTAGTTATCAGTACCCCATTCTGACCCTTCCTCATCAACAGAACATAGGAAATTTGCAATCTGATGCAGTATTATGTTGTGGATTCAGCCTCTTAAAATATTTGATCATGTACCTTTAATTTAATTAAAAGTTTTAATTCTTCAGAACTTTTAAGAAATAAAGTGATATTATCCATGTTTATGCCTTATTTCACAATTTTCTCTATATACAGTACCTTCAAATTGGGCATTATGTTAATTTTCTTGGTTAGAGATCCTAGCATAGAATAGTATAAGAATACTTGAGGTAAACCGAAGCATTTGTTGTGCTTATAATGTATTGGTCAAACAGTGCTATGACTGACCAGTGCTATCATTATCATTAGTGAGAAATACTGTCTGTATTATTGTTCTGTTAAGACTGGTAATATATTCCCATATCAATTTTATTAGATGTATTAAGTGCTAGGTTTAATTGACATATGTCATGATGAGCAAAGCAATCATTATTATGGGCCCATTTGGGGATGACCATGACTCCTAGAACATTGCAACTTGGAATGTAAAAAAAGTAAATGGTAAACACTATGAATTAATGAATAAATGAAATGAAAAATAGATACGTTGTGAAACAAATGAAAGGGGAAAACTTATAATAAGACTGAATGAAAGTAGTCTAGATGCTAAGGTCAGAAAGTATTAATTGGTATTATCTAGATTTTGGTGGATATGAAAGTTGGAATTCATACCGGTGGTAGTTTCATGTTCTAGTGAATTATGATAATAAAGAACCAGATATAAGGTTTGAGAAGGATTCTGCAATATTCTGAATTATTGTAATGTAGGTTAATATACAAGGAGGAAAATAATTCTAATTATTTTAATAATTATCTGATAGATGGGAATATATTGAGAAAGTGCATAAAAAGTGATTAGGACATTCAGAGATCAAGGATCAATGATAAGTGATAATATTAATATGTGTTTAAAAAAACTTTGAAAGGTGCTTTTTCAAGAGGCAACTGGAATTTCTGGTTTTTCTTTGAAGACGTTTTGCTTGTCATTCAAGAAGCTTCTTTAGCTCTGAGAGCTCTATATTAAGTAGTATATTAAAGCTATAATATAATAGATAATATAAAGCTATTAAAATATACTAGATATAGACAGATGCCTACTAATAATAATAGGGACTATTATTAAGTTCTATAGAATGTGGATTGCATCTGCTATTTTTAATTGACTGGAATATGTTGGAAGTATTATAAATATTTACCCTACAGGAAGTGAATTATTTTTAATACTGTGTTTTATGTAAGATGCCCAGAAAAAGGTCATAACATACTTAATTAACATTTATTAAATCTACATACTTCACTGAACAAAATTTATGTCTTTCACATACAAGGTTAATTTAAATTAGCTCTTTCTTAATACCACTACCAACAAATGTTAATTAAACTATTACTTTGATATGTATGTGTACTGGCTATATGTGTGCGGGGAGGGGCATGCCATTATACAGTAGTACCAATAGTAGTGTTCACATTTAATCTTCAAGAGATTTCAATGTTTCAATAAATATTCGGTACAATATTTTAATGCAAAATAAAAAAGAGTTAATGAGTAGAGGTAAAGAGAATCCAGAAAATGTCCTTTTATTGTATTTTTACTGAACTAGACCCTAAATTCATCTGATCAAGGAGCAGTTCTACAATGACCCTGGAAAAGATCTTTCTCAGTCCTGCTAATTGAATTTTTCTTCATTTAAAAACTAGCTATAATGTCAAATTCCCGTAGAATTCTATCTTATCTTTCTATTTCTTTTCTTCTACCACAGGTTTATTGAATAATAAGAAACAGATATTTCCTTGTTTGCAAGCCCTATAACAATTGCCTATAACTATTGCTACATATATGTTGCACACTCGTCTAAAATATTCCATTTTCAGATATGTGTACACTTTTGTAATGCTGCTTACCCTTCAAAAAACATGCCAGTACTATAAAATTCCTTCATGTTCCAACATTACATAGAATATTTTATTTCGTTTTCTTAGTTCTTCCCCAAAATTAGAGCATTAGTTTATATTCCAGAATTAGTGAAATTAGAACCCTTACATCTAGTTTCTTATGGAAACTTTTTTTTAATCTGGATAAAAAATATTCATGTCTGTATTATCTGTTGCACTTCCATTTTGCTAAACATCTAACGTACTGAATCACGCAGAAAGGTCAGTCATTACAGCAGACTGATACAATGCGGTTGTCCTGCTTTTGTTCTAACAGTACAAGGTCTGCATTGCTAAATTGACTTAGCAGTTCTGAAGCTGATGACTTCAATAAACGGTTCACAGAGTCAGCATATCATCACTGGGAGAGAAAGGCTATGAAAAAGCTTTTTATTTTTTTTTAATAATCATCTATTTTTTTTTCAAAAGAAAGTAATGTGCAAAATTGTTTTGATGCAGGAAAGAACTGGAAGAGTTTGCAGAGATGAGGGAGAAAGAAGAGGTGAAACAAGCTCTTGAAAGGGAAAAAAAGAAAAAGGATTACCTAGCTCGAAAGATGCATTACCTCCTTAGCACTCATCAGGTTGGTGTACCTGTCCCTGACAGCTCATGCAAACCACTGGGACCCCTAGCTTGACAAAGATAAACTAGCAGGCTGAATGGGACATGACTTGTTGAAAAGATATCACAAAGGCACTACTTCAAGTTCAATTTAGTGCATTTCTATAGGCGAGAGCAGGTACCATGACTGCTGCGTGACAGCAGCTTCATAGAGACAGCATTAGCAGGACTGGCAAAAAGAGCCCAAGTCAGCAGTTTGATCTGGCAGTGTGATAACACAACAGGAAGGGCATAACCTCACTTTAGAAACTCATTTTGACTGGCTTATTGTTGTGTTATCTCCGTTCTCAAAAGCTAGTTATTAAGCCAAAGAGCTATTTAATTTTTTAAAAAAATTAATTGAACTGAAGTTTAGGTCAGACTTACATTCCTTTGCTGTGGTGTTTGAATTAAATTGTAAGTATAAGATGTCTTTTAAAAACTTTATGGAGAGCTCTTTTAGCCTCCACACAATTTCTTTCATTGCTCCTTTATTGCTGTTGAAAGTATCCAGACAAATCTATTTACTCCCTCAGAAACACGTTTCAGTTCTGAAAAGTTGTTTGATATAGGAACTGTTCTTCTTTTTGATCCTGATTTCTCATCGGTGGAAATAAATATTTGTAGGTACCTACCTACATCTATTTATATTTAAGAAATGCAGCAGAATTATTTCAGTCTTTATTTAGTAAATGTATTATTGAATATTAGTGTGGGTTTTTTTATTATAGCATGTGCACTTGCTGGCATTCCTACAATCAAGGATCAATCACAATGCCAAGTGCTTTCATAACCAAAATTGTCTCACCCTCTTTTTTCTGTCTGTCACATCAATCATGAATAAGTAATGGTGGAGTTTGTTTATATAAGCTGCATGGCAATTAATTATGGGAAAGTGAACTGATTAGTAGAAATTAGTTATTTTAATTGTAAATTTAGTGAAATCAAGGTTTGTTTGTGAAGAAACAGAAGAAAAGACTAATTAGTACATGAATATTATTAAGAATGAATTATTCATATGCTGCCAGAAAGAGTACTGTGAAAATAATCACCCTGCAAAAGAACACGTCATGTTGTTTTAAAACTAACTAGAATATATAATAACATATAAATAGTAGGAAAAAGATGGAAAACTGGACTCAGGACAGAAGATCAGCTTCCTTAAGAACTTGATTATAATTATAATGTGGAAATTAAAAATGTATGGTTTTCATGGTTTGGAAGAAAAGTTCAAAAGCAAATTTAGTATAGTTTTCATTTGTTAGCTGTTTGGGGAATAAACATGCAAAAATCATGATTATGTCTGAAAATATAATGTATTCTTTGAGATACTACTTAAGAACTGGCACTTCACATTTTAACCTCCCCTCACATGCCCGATTAAATTTTGCAAAATTGAAAGGTAATACACATTCACTCTGATTTTATGGACAGCATGTTAATGCAAATATTCAAAAAAATAAAATTATTTGCATCCATTAATGTATACAAATTTTCTATATTCCTTTACGTTTTTCGGTGTGCTTAAAGCTAGTATTAAATAAGAATGAAAAGAAGTTAAAATAAAATCAGAATTGTACTTTGATTAAAACTCACATTACAAGTGGATGATGCCTGGAGAAATAAATGGCAAGCTCTAAAACTTGATACTTATGAAATATTGAGCTTTTAATCAACGTTCTTCGTTTATCTGTGGTTTCAATAACTAGTCAAGTAACACCTAACACATTTAAGCCTTCCTTTGTTTGAAGAAAATTATTTCTTCATGATCCTTGTAATTATGAAGAAACCTGCTATAAAATCTTTGGCAATGTTTCCCAAGTCATAAATTATGTTATCTGCTCCACCTACTGGTTGCCTTGTGCAAGATAATAGCACTGAAAAATGTTCCCAAATAGTACAAAAAATCTCTTCTTACATACTTATTTCTGTTGATTTGATCAGATTTGAAAAAAGATAATTTGAATTTACTTAATATTTTTATTTATTTATTTTATTAGACAAAAAAAGAACTTTGTTAACAAAAAACATAAACCATTTCTTCCTCACAATCCATTCCTATTTTATTATTGTAGTAATGGCAGCATAAAGTGTATTTTTATGACAAATCAAATATGGGAAAACAAATAACCTATTTTAAAATAAAAACAGTAGGAAACACTATAATTAGTAAAGTACACTTTAGAATTAAGACTTTCATTAACTGAATATATATTATATAGAGCTTTAGACCTTGAAAAAATAAAAGTAAAAAATGAATATAATCTTTCTTTTTCTTGTGTTTGGGGCTTATATAGGTGTCTCTCCTTATTTTATCAGTAAACTTTATGTTGTAATTCTGCTTTTCAAAAATGTTGATCTATTAAAAATATTGAATCAAGTGCATTTATCAACAGCAGTAGTAGCATTAGAACTACAAAAATAGTTAAACTATTAGTTTTGATGTTTTATTAAGTAATGTCCTTGTAGTTAGACCCTGCATGAAAGCTATTTCTGGTACTTATAAAAAAATATAATTTTTTTTAAAAAAATTATTAAAAAATCTATTTATACAAGTTTATTCTCACTATTTCTGGATTTAAAACAGCTAATCTAATTATTCATTATAGCTACATTGAAGTAGGCTTTCAAAAACTGAAAACACAAATGATGTGCTCACATTGCTTTTCATTTTTAAATAATCCAGTAAAAGTAATCAACATAGGTAAAATGGTTTGTGGCAGTACAGGATAATGTATATAATCAGGTAAAATCTAAAATCCAAATTCTGCTCACTTTGGTTCCTCTTCCTCTGTTTTTTTGGGGGGATGTGGAAAGACTTTGAAGAAATTACTGTTGATCCAATTTTAGTTGATTGCTTACTTTTGAAGTACTGAATAAATGCCTAAAGAATAGTAAAAGTAGAACAACTGTAAGAAAGAAAATATGAAGCCTCAATGGAAAAATATTGGAAGATAGGTTTATCTTCTAACAAAATAAATGGAATATAAATGCAAGGAAAGAGAATATGGAATCTACATGGAACTAAGTATAGAGAATTAAGTTACTGAATGCCAGAAAAGTGTGTGAAGTGATAGTGATGGAAAGTGTAAAAAGGATGTTTGGTAGATGTGAAAATGTATATGGAAGACAATGATCACTGCAAAAAGGGGGCTGAAAGAAAAATATAATGCTATGAAAAGAATTGTTAGCCAATTCTTGCAGCCAAAGCAAGCAACAAAGATTTTAAATTCAATGCAGAGTAAAGAAGCAGGTTAAATTAACTTCATATGGAAATGAAAATTTGGTTTTGTACAGGGAAGAAAGCTAAATATAGATGTTCCAGTAGAATGACTGAAATTAAAAATAAAAGTGATGAAAGAATTTGGGGAGAAATATTTTAGAGATTTGTGAGGGAAAGATAGTGATATCAAGGATGAAATCAGAAGGAATGCTATAAAATTATTTTTAAAATGTTAGAAGAAAATAAATATAAATATTGGGAAGATTTTGAAAAGTGAGAATACTGTAAGTATAGATGGAGTAACTGGAGATATGTTAAAACTAAAAAAATGAAATGCTATTTCAACATAATGGCAGAATATTATAAGTTTAAAGGCTGATTTTCTCAGTGTGTTTTGCAATATGGACATGAATAGTTCCTTAAGTTGAAAATGCCAACAATAAAATACAATTTTCCAGTGTGGACATTTTAATGCTAGTTGAAGAATTTTTGAGAAAATGCTCTTCCTCTGGAGACATAAAGGAAACAAATAAAAAAAAGATTCTGTGCTATGGAGTCATTTTCAACTCCTACTGACCACATGCATTCAGTTTCTACTTGATAGGCTTAATCAGTTATCTTTAGTTTCCAAATTGAGCATTAATTGCCACTGTAACTAAGTCCATCTATTTTGCTGCTGGTTATCCTCTTTCATTCCAGGTTTCCCAGTGTTAGATCTGTTTATGTGTTTGAGGTTGGATAATTTGAATCTGATCATTTGTGCCTCAAGTGAAAACTCTGAGTTGATTTATTTGATGATCCATTAGTTTGTTTTCTTGACTGTCCACAGTATTTTCAGCAATCTCCTCCAATACCAAAGTTCAAAAATGTCAATATCCTGCTTCTTCAAAGTCCAACTTTCCATAGAATGTCACAGGGAACACAATGGCTTGCAGTTCTGTACTTTGTAGGTATGGAGACATCATGGCATTTGAATATCTAAATAAAAATATAATATTTAAATTACATTTTTATTAAGAAAATTTGACTCATCTAATTTTATGTTTAGATAAATGAATGTCACAGTTTATCCCTTAAAGGTAAAGGTTCCCCTTGCACATATATGTTAGTCGTTCCCGACTCTAGGGAGCGGTGCTCATCTCCATTTCAAAGCCGAAGAGCCAGAACTGTCTGAAGATGTCTCTGTGATCATGTGGCAAGCATGATTAAATGCCAAATGTGCATGGACTGCTGTTAACCTTCCCACCAAAGGTGGTCTCTATTTTTCTGCTTGTATTTTTTACGTGCTTTTCAACTGCTAGGTTGGCAGAAGCTGGGGAAAGTAACGGGAGCTCACCCTATTATGCGACACTATGGATTCGAACTGCTGAACTGCCAACCTTTAGATCGACAAGCCACTTAGCCACTACTTATATCGCTTATATAAATACAATTATACTGAATAAATTTTCTCACTGTCAGAAAATTTATCCTTATTTCTATGTTGAATTTCTCATTCAGTTTTCATCAATTATTCCTTGTCTGGACTTCAGGTGCTTGACCCTCTCTTCTCTGTGGTAGCCCCTCAAATATTGGAACGCTGCTACCATGTCACCCCAGTCCTTTTCTTAACTAGACTACTATGCCCAGTTCCTGCAACTGTTCATCGTATGTTTTAGCTTCCAGTCCCTTAATAATCTTGGTTGCTCTTCTCTTCACTCTTTCTATAGTCTCAACATCTTTTTTTAATGTGATGACCAAAACTGGATGTGGTATTCTAGGTGTGGTCTTACTAAGGCTTTATAGAATGATATTAGTACCTCACTTGATCTTGATTGTATCCCTCTGTTAATGCAATTTAGGATTGCATTGGCTTTTTTAGCTGCTGCTGCACACTGTTGCCTCATATGTAATTGGTTGACCACTATGACTCAATATCCCTTTCACACTTATTGCTATTAAGCCTGCTTTCACCCATGTGTACTTGGATTTTTTTTTCTTGCCTAAGGGAAAGAGTTTACCTTTTCTCTACATTGAATTTTATTTTGTTAGATATGGCCCTGTGTTCAAGTCTGTAAAGATCCATCTGGATCTTGAGCCTAACATCTTGGGCAGTAACCTTTTTTCTAACTATCTTTAGATTGAGTTAAAAATGTGTCATGTACATGTAAACAATTAGTAAAACTTTCCAAGATTCATGGCAGCTCAAAAGATATACTGTAAATAGCATAAGAATATGTATCTGCTTATCCGTTTTATTACTTGGGATAATACAATTGTAATAAGCATGACAAAAACCTAATTTAATATAAATATTACATATTTAATCAGAATCCTAGATTTATCCTTAGGTTTTGAGTACAAAGTAAATGTCATTTTTCCATAGATAACAGATTGCTTGGATATTGACTGGAAAAATCTGGTCTCTCTCCATTTTTATATAGAGACGTAATATATTGTTAGTTTTGTTTATCATTACACTCAAATATTGATAAAGTTAAAAGATTATATTAAATTTATAGACCCTTTCTAACTCAAGAATATGCCATCCCTATGTTAATTATTTTCTTGCTTGGCATGGGAATTTCTTCTAACTTCTTCTAATTTAGGCCTCAGCTACCCCTAAATCCTTTAGTCCCTTTATTGTAACATTACCAGTGATTACTCAGACAGGCAGAATGCTGGTCTCCTTTCCTCTGATCTTCTTTTGGTCAAATGATCTG
>JANHFP010003206.1:208642-220393 GCA_032468135.1 Calamaria suluensis
AGTAGAAAAAATAGGGACCACCTTTGGTGGGAAGGTAACAGCGTTCTGTGCTTTAGTCATGCTGGCCACATGACCACGGAGATGTCTTTGGAAAGTGTTGGCTCTTTGGCTTTGAAACGGAGATGAGCACTGGCCCCTAGAGTCGGAAACTACTAGCACATATGTGGGAGGTAAACCTTTACCTTTACTTGTTTAACTCTACAATAAATTTATGTATAGTAAAATTTTAAGTGGTGACAAGTAGACAAAGAATTGGAGGTCAGACATTAAGAATTGAAAATATGCAGATCACAATATGTTAACTGAAAGCAAAGATTTAGAAGACTAGATTTTGAATTACTTGGGAATTGCTCTTAGGAAAGCCAAAATAGATAGTGAAAAATGTGGGTTAATATTTAATAAGAAACTAAAGGAATGTTAACCAGCTTGCTTAGGGAATTTGCATTTGACAATGAAGAAGTGAAGGTGGTATATTGCTTTGTTTTCTGAGACAAAATAATAGATAAAGATAGACAGCATGCTAGAGAAGTAAAGAGGAGATTAATCCAAGGGAGAAAGGCAGCGACAAATTTAGATAAGGGTGAAGGATATTTCTATGACAACAAGGATCAGAATACTTAAAGCCATTGTTTTCTCAGTGGTAGTGTAGGGCTATAAACCTATATATTGGGATAAAAAAAGTGAAAGCAAAAACATTCGAATTTGAATTAAGGATTTTTGAAAAAAAAAATAGAAGCATGCATTACAAGAAAAATGTATTGTTCCTTTAAAGTAATGATTAGCAGGCTGAAACTCACCTACTTTGAATATAAGATTAAATAGAGGATCACTGAAATATACCTGAAAAAGTTGTGGATTGCTGTGATAGAAAGTTTTTATCCATATAGCCGCTAGGAGTTGGGTCCAATTTGATGGCATCAAACTCAGTCCCAAGTCCCAGGTATAAAGACTGTTACTAACACATAGACAGGAATTATTTACTGTAATGTAAGAAGTATAACTATGAAGTAAGAAGCTCCTTAAAGCACTTTTATTTTTTTTCTCAGGATTGTGGGTTTGCCTTCTACAACTGTGGTGTGATCCCATGAAAGCACATATTTAGTTTAAGAAGTTGCAGACAGGTGGTCTGTGCATCATTCTGAGCATTCTGAAACATGTTGCATTTGAATCTGAAGCACTGTTCAGTCCTCATAGGAAGTCAAGTGTAATTTTTAGACCCTGTGGCCGTGATGGCGAACCTATGGCATGCGTGCCCAAAGTGACGCACAGAGCCATGTTTCCTGGCATGCACAGCTTTGCACGTTCCTCTTCTGGGTTTCTGGCACGCATGTGTGGGCGACCATCAGCCTTTGTGCTTGTGTCAGTACCAGAAACCGGAAGAGCTGGTCTTCCATTTTTTGGTGTGAGCATGTGCGCTGGCCAGCTGATTGGTATGTGCACATGTGTGGTAGTAACCTGAAGACTTGCCGGCCAGTGTGCATGCCCACTGCTCAAATATGAGACAGAATATGTGTTGCAGCTGCCAAAAAAAGCTGCATAAGCACAGAGATAATGCTGCTTTATACTGCATTGTGAGGCCACACTTGGAATATTGTGTATAGTTCTGTTCATCATGATACAAAAAAGATGCCGAGACCCTAGAAAATGGGCAAAGAAGAGCAATAAAGATGATAATGGATCTGGAGATTAAGTCACATGGTTTAAGAACAGTTGAAGGAGCTAGGTATATCTAGTATATACATATACTGTATACAGTATGTAAACCTTATGATCCTAAGGACTGGTCTATGTATGAGAAGGACATCTCCTATCTGCAGTCACTGTTGGATCTTGCAGTTATGATTTGGAATGACCAAAAAAGAAAAAAAAAGAGCAAGACAATAACTTTCAGAAGATATTCTTCCCAAAAGAAATAAAAACTCTCCACTTTGCAAGGTATTTATCTCCAGTTCTGCGGATGAAAAAGTCAAGGTATCCCATAGGGAGTGAAGTGGTGTTTTGTACATGTCTTCAAGCTGAGATGCTATTATAACTGTTGTGATCCCTTTAAATCTCCCTTTCCTCTAATAGGAGTAGAGAAGCTAGGCTTTATGATTTGTGAGGCTTAGGAAGGTGGGAACAGGCTCTTGTCAAACAAACTAAGATGGAAATGAAAATACCAGTAAAAGCAGATTAGTCTGTAGAGTAGTTTCATTTTGCTATCTGATTTTGCTTCTTACTGTTTTTTGTTTTCTGATAGGTGACTTACCTTGCACAAAGAAACAAACTAACAATAAGCTTTAGATTCACACATAGTAGTTCATGGTTAAAGACAAATAAATGATAGTCAAACTATTACAGTGTTACTTTTTTTTAAAAGTGAGCTGGAAAATAAACAAAAAGCTTTTCTTTGATAAGCTTAGATAAGCAAACCATAGTTAGACAAACTACAACATGGTTAAACCTTATAGGATAATGTCCTATTGTCCCAGACTAATTACAGTAGATTAGGTCTGTATCAAAATAAAGTCTTTTAAATGCTTAATTCCTTCCACATATAACACAAGTATGATCTGTTCAGTCTGAATGGCTACTTTGATGTTCTGCAAGCATTTAGTTAGATCCTATGTTTTGAGGAAGAAAGATTTCTATGAATGTTTTTTAAAATGTATTTTAAAGCTGTTGTTAAGCACCTATTAGAATTTGCAGTAGCTAAAGTTTTTATGTACGTTACATATTTTTGTTCCTGAATCAATTGATTACAATATTCTGTTTTTAAGCAATGTTAATAATCACCATGTATCAAAGCAAATATCATAAATATCACATTCCCTTTATTATCATCAAAGGGAAATTAGGAACATGGATCTTTACAAATTATCTGCTCAATTTGGAAAAAACCCAAAGGACTGAAAATATTACACATGATATTCATTTAACCTGATTCTTTCCAGCAAGTCCTTTTTTATTTGCCTGCCATCCTCGTTACCAAGATTAAAATTATATGAAGAAAGCAAAATGAAACATTAAAATGATTCAAAATATTAATGTAAGGCTAAGGATGGCTGAATAACAAATGATACATTTACTCATAAGCTTGGGATCTGGTAAAATTAATAATGCTTATGGATCATGCATGGGTGCAGAGACAATTCTAGGGCAGAAAACTAGAAATAGTTTGTGTAGCTCCATTTTTCTTTTTCTAGCGAGTCAGAATCATAAGGTTTTTTTTAAGTGAGGAGGGAATACCACAGAGCTTTCACACCTCATTTGCCATATTCACCACTGTGCACTATTCAGCAGAAGACTGCTTCAAGGAGGTCAGTGAGAAGCTATTAGCAGAGTCTTCCCCAGAGATTTTTTTGGTCTTATTGAGTTGGAAGTTAGCATGACAGTACTGCAAATAACTCAGTTGTAGGTTTTTTAACCGTTAGCACAGATTTCCCTGTAGTGTTTGTCACTTCAGAAAATTATTCCTAAAAATGATGTCTAGAAAGCTAGGTTTGACAGGGGCTGTTGTGAGAAATGCTTGGGAAGACATGAATACAGGAAAAAAATGTGTCATGTTCTCCCTACGCTATTTTGGACTTTATTGTGATGAGGGTAGAAAATCCATAATTTTAATTAGAAAGAATAGGAATAGGAAACAAAATGGCTTTGTAGATAAAGTAATCGTTCCTTCATATAGACTGATTTACATGTTAAACCATAGAAAATGCTGGCTTGTTAAATAAACCAGCTTGATGGCTTTGCACTTAGCCCAAGCCAAACAAATCAAACTGTGATTTAGCTAACCCATACAATGTTGGAATGTGAACAATGGATAAATAAACCAAAAAGAGATTCCTCGATGTTATTGTGAATAATTTCACAGGAACATAAATTCAGTTTTGATAATGCTAAAAGGGAAAATTAATCAATATGGATTATTATGAAAAGGATAACCAAGTCATCATAGTTGTACATAAATTATTTTATAGTCACTTTTGTAATGCAGTGTAGAACTCTATTTTTGACACCTAAAGAGTGTGTTACCCTGGAAGTGACAGAGACAATTATTAGGAGAACATGCTCTTTGAAGACAGATATAAGAATTCTTGAGTTCTTTATTTTGAATTACATGAGTAAAATAGGTATCATGTATAAGATGCTGTGGATTGTATTTATTATTCAAAATGTATTACTGGCATTTTATCAAAGATCTGAAGTAGATCATGCTCTAGTTAAATTAATGAAATCATACTATCAATTTTAACAAAATGACAGTCTATAACAGGGGTGTCAAACTGGTGGTCCATGGACCGGATGCATAATGCTCAGGCCATGCCTACCCCAGCTCCACCAAGGGAAAAATAATCACGATATATCACATGACAGCAATGTGACATGGCAAGTTTGATACAAGATCTTACTTAGACCTTCCCTATCTCTTGAAATAGGTAAAAAAAAATATTGTGACTAGTCTTGCTGACCTCTACAATTCCAGGTTTAAAACGTATGAGGTAGTCTTTATAACTAGTGATTCTTTTTAGAATCCTGTCAGTTAACTGGAAGTTTTTCAGGCATTCCTATGTGCCAAAATAGAAACAAACTTGTCTGAAGAAATGATTTATCCTATACTACCAGAATCACAGAAGAGATATAACAGTGTGATATAACATCTGCTTTGTGTGCAGAAGCTCTCAGCTGTTTTCTCTAGTTAAAATTATTGGTACCTTAAGTCACATTTTCCAGTGCCTTTGTTAGTTCCTGTAAGAAGAAGTGATAACAGCAGTTTGAATGGAATTTAGTATTTATGCTGCCATACAACAGGTATGGAGGTAGGAATCCATGTTGGATCCTCATCCAGCCCCTCTATCCCGCCCTATCATAAAGAATAGAATGTAGAAATAATGGGAGGGGGAATCTGTTTTAGAACAAAAAGCTATAATAATAGATAATACAGTACTAATGTCGTGGCTATTGGCCCCCAGTCCGTCCATCAGCCAAATCAGAGTGGAAGGATATAGGGTCAGCATCACAGCAACCTGAGAGCTCCGAGGGGGAAGAGGGCATCAGTCAGCCCTCAGATGAAGAGTCAACCGCTCCCAGGTCTGGAATTGGCTGATGAGGAAGGGTTAGGGTTAGGGTTAGGGTTAGGTCCAGTGCCTGATGCGTGAATGCACAGAAGGCAGAGAAGAGGAAAGCAGTGGAAATATGTGGACCAATCCATGGAAAGGAAGAGCCACTTCTGTTAGCAAAGCCCCACCGTAGCTCTGGGGATAAAAGGCAGGGAGTGGAGATGAATAGATGTGGCAGACAACTATTTATCTTCTGGACAGACTGACTTGTTAGCTTGAAGTGAGAGAGAAATTTCTGCCAGGGCTCCTAACAAAAGAATATTTGAGTTAACTTCAGAGGCTTTGTCATATTGGGGAGCTGGGTCAGAACAACTAGCCCAGATAGATAAATAATTTGAGTTCCTTTCAGACATCTCCCTGTGATCCTATATGTACTCTTAACTCTGTGAGGGAATACAGGTAATCCTTGACTTACAACTAGCCCAGATGGACAAATAATTTGACTTCCTTTCAGACATCTTCCTGTGATCCTATATGTCAGTGATGGCTACCTTTTTTACCATCATGTGCCAAAAATGGGGGGACCACACGGGGTCGCACGCACGAGTTCCAACACCCATAATTCTATGTGCCCTTTCACCCCAAGCATGCATGCATGATCCCCTCCCCCCACGCAACCCCTGCTTTTGGCAAGTGAGGGCCTAGTAGGCCCGTTTTTGCTCTCCCCAGGCTCCAGAACCTTTCTTGGAGCCTGGGGAGGGTGAAACAACATTCCCCAACCCCCCTAGAGGCCGCCTCGAGGCCAGAAACTGCCCATTTGCTGACTTCCAGTAGCACCAGAAGGGCCAAAAGTCAGTTGGCTGGTGTGCGCATGCACGCCAGAGCTGAACTCACCTGCCCACCAATATGGCTCGGTGTGCCACCTGTGGCACCCATACCATAGGTTCACCATCACAGCTATATGTACTCTTAACTCTGTGAGGGAATACAGGTAATCCTTGACTTACAACTGGTCACTTAGCGACTATTCATAGTTACGACAGCCCTCCTCCCATGTTCATTTCAGCCTTTTTAAGCTAGATTCCAGGAAAAAATCACCCATAGGAATACAGTTATTTCCTTATTGACTGCAGTGTTTGCTTAATGAATGGATAAACAAGATGGATACAAAGATTGAGAAGAAACATGACTCAGTTCTTATATATGATAACAACAGCAAGATATATGAATTCCCATAGCAGAAGAATGAAGAATGAAATTAGTGGAGATAGCTGAGAAAGCAAAATTAATGACCTAGTAACAAAAATACTGCCATGTTCACTTAAATATTGTGGAGTTTGCTCAACAACTACTGAAAAAAAAAATGAATTGGTTATGTGGTTGCCTTGACTTATGACTTATGATGGAAATTTCAGGGTCCATTATGATTATAAGTCGAGGACTACATGTATACATCATGTAACGTATCAATAGCATATAATTTTTATCTTTTTGCTACATTATAGCTTTAAATTGTATGTCTAAATTGTATTGTATTGAATTGTATTGTATTTAAATTGTATTGGGTTTTAGTTGTTTTAAATTAAATTGGGATTTTAATTGACTAGCCTTTATAATATTTGATTTTAAATTTTAAATTTAAATAATATATGTGGTACTGTTTTAATTGTGGCTGTAAACCGCCCCGAGTCTTCGGAGAGAGGCGGTATATAAATTTAATAAAATAAAAAAATAAATTAAATAAATATAGTCCAATGGAAATGGTTTCCTGCAGAATTGTTTTTGAAAAATATGAAAAAAATAGTTCAAAAAATGAAATGCAGTTGATGTGAAAAGCCAATTATATGTGTAAGCATTGTATTTTTGGCCTTTTCTGATTCAAGAGTAAACACTTCTAAAATATTACTTATATTGATTTCATTTATATAATTTGAATAAATATCAAAATAATACTGTGTTTTTTAGATTGCAGGGATATATAATTCACCCTATAGAAAGTCACCTGATCCGTGGGAAATGAAGTTAAGGAAAGCTAAACCTCTGACACACAAAAAGAAGATTGAAAAATATGCTATGGATCTTCCATGGCTATCTTATGCTGATTCCGTTAGTTTACAAACAGTGTCAACTCTTCCTCCAATTCAAAGACAAAAGCCACAGGTAATATGCTTAATGACTTTTAGGCAGTGGTGAAATATTTTTTTTCCTACCGGTTCTGTGGGCGTGGCTTGATGGTGGGAGTCAGGTGACTTGGTGGGCATGGACAACTTTTCTTTTTTTTTTACTTTTTGAAGCATTTTTACTACCTATTTTCCCGAACCAGTAGTAAAAAAAATATTTTAAAAGTTTTTTAAAAAGGTTCCAACGATCACAGCTGTGCCACGCAATTGTCAGAACCTTTTTTTAAAAAATGTTTTAAAGCATTTTTACTACCAATTCACTGGAACCGGTAGTAAAAAAAAGTGCTTTTAGAAATTTTAAAAAAGCTCCAACGATCACAGCTGTGCCGCGCGATCATCGGAACCTTTTTTTCTTTTTTTTTACTTTTTAAAGTATTTTTTACTACCGGTTCACCCGGTTGGTTGTTTTCTTGTAGACATTTCATTACCAAACTAGGTAACAGATGCAGATGCAGTATTGAATTCTTCTATCCCCTTTTCTTCAGTTCCAATTTCCTTTTGTACTGATTCTCACATTTGTAAGAGTCCTACTACTGAGTGAGCAAATATTTTGCATTTTGATTTTCTTGGGTCCTGTCTTCTTTCAGTAATTAACCATCCAGAGTTGTATTTTTCTAATGGCCACGATATCAAGAAAGACCAATCTGTTATATTTCTGTATTTAGTCTTAATATAGGAGGTAGTTAGAATTCAAGAAGACTGGAGGAGTCCAATCCCTTGCATCCCTTGCATCCTTTGCTGATTTCCCCCGATTGCTTTTCAATGATTATTCCTCTAGTTATTTTGATTCTTCCCCACTATGTTTTCCAAATTTGTAATGGGAGAGAGAGAGTGTAAATGGTGTCACGGAGACATGGAAACAATTAGATATCTAGAATATTTGGAAAGCCCAACACTTTGTAATTTGTTCCTATTTATTTCCCATTTTTCTCCCCCCTCATTTTTTAAACTGATTATCTTTTTAGTAAAATAGCCATAATCTTTTTATAATAGTACTCAAGGCAGGAGGCCTTAGCAGGTGGATCAAAATGTAGGAAACAATTTATCCTGATAAGATTAGGATGCTCTGTGTTCTGTGTTCACAAGGAACATGATTCAGATTTGGAAATCAGTCCAGTAATTTAATATATATTTATACACATTGTAAGTACATTTTACATGATTTTCCACTAGCCTCACTTGCAGCCTCAGGTAAAAAAAAGTGATAAATTTATCCATCTTGCTGAGAATGTAAATTTTGACTAAATTTTGACTCAATTTAGTTTATTAAATTTTCCACAAATAAAGAAATAAATTTAAGAAATTAAAAAGTGAACAGGAATATACATTTGGAAGGCATAAGTTTACATTATGTCAGAATCATGTATTTTAAAAGCTAATGCTTCTATTTAGAATAGGAGTATAAAATCTCAAGCAACTAAAAACTTGTTGTGGTGTTCAGAGGTCAATTAAAATCAATTAAGTTATTCCTTAGGGTGGATGGAGTATCTTGATTATAATCGACCATTGTAAAACCACAAATTGTAATACAATGTATTGATCTGATATTTCTCTTGTTTTAGGTTATTTTGTAATCTTTTCGTCCCCTTAGTCTAGACACCAAGAAACTTAAAGCCTTTTAGAACAAAAGAGTTTTGTTTATTTTCTGGTATCTTGAAGGGGGAATTTGTGGTATAATACTTTAATCCTTTCAGTGCCCTCGGATGTATGCTGTGGAGTAAATGTTCAAGGTACTGTGCGTAGATTTAACTGTGTGACTCTTATTGATGTTAATGGGAGTCACACGGCTAAATCCATGGACAACAGAGTTTAGAGGTATATTTCTGAGAAAGGACATTGGTCTGAGCTGATGAAACAGCTGGGAAAGAAAACCCAGCAGAATGCACAGTTCTGAAAATGTCTGGGTCATGTTAAAATGGGGATTTATAATTACTAACCAGGCTTAGTATTTTGGGACAGCAGTTATTTGACATTAACTGTATTTTCCATATTAGCCACCGTATGTTATGATAGCAAAAAAGTGTTCAAGGAGATTGTTAAAGTATGAGCTTCAAATGTTTAAGGAATAAATGTTAACTTGTCTTTAGAATTCACTTAAGGAAAATGGCATTTATATAGACAATATTTATAATGTTGATAGGTATGTTCCATCTGAAGTATGATTTTTAATTCAGAAATAAACACAATTACAAACTGTTGTCTTACACAGTGGTGTTTAAACATTAAACATATTCTAACTAGACTGGATAACCCAATGATTCAGCTCCATGGACTATAGTTTCAGCACAGGAAAATTCAGGATTAAGCCACATCCCCTTTTCAGTATGCCATTGCTAATGTTAAACAAGCAACGTTCATAATTGTCAACTAAAAGTCTATCTATGATGAGTTATATGAATGTCAACAAGCAACTACCAAAACGGCTTATAGAAATAGAATTCAAAACAGGAATATTTTGCCAGACGCTGGTTATATGAATATATGTAATTTCAGGATTTTTTTTCCAATCATGTCTCTATTATGTTATTTGTCTTAAAATGTGCAGGCATTATCCATGCAGCTTTAATATTACTGTATGGATTGTGAATTGCCACTCTGTTCCATGACATCTTTGCTTCTGTGCAAAGATTGAACTACGAAAACAAAACGAAAAACAAAAAAGCCCTATTGTAATATGTTTCTCATTTTGTATCCTATACAGTACACTCAGATAAAGTCAGAGTCAATTCTCTTTTTACTGATTGTTCTTAGATGCAAATTTTCAAAACAATTTTAATGTGTATTGTTTTAGATCATTAACTAAACTGTACATCTCCCTCCCATCTTTTAAGTTTCTTTTGCAATCATTTAAAAGTTCTGAAGGGGGTTCCATAGTGAATCTAGAAATAAACTAATCTGGGGTGCAGAGGAAATCTTGCACAATGCATATCCACTGTAGTTATTGACATTGTCAATGAAATCTGAATGGTGTTTGTGCCTTTAAAAAGTAAAGTTCCAGTAAAAATCCATTAACAACTTTCAAATATAGCAATCCTCTTGTCCAGCTGTGAAAAGTACTAGATGATACTTATTTGCCATTTGTGTTATTTATGGTCCATGACTTTTATGGTAACTGGTTCCTATTATTGGTTTCTATTAATGTAAAACATAAGTGAACATAAATGAGGCGTGAATCATTTCTTTTTATTAGCCCTGCAGTCTTCACTCAGTTCTTGCAGTAACTCCAGCTGTGACTTGTTAGTGATAACCTATTTAAAGAGATCCTTCAGAAGAAGAGGCATGATTAGGATTTTGCCTTCACTTCCTTTGGAAGGAGGGGAATTTGCTTCCTTACTTTGCAAGTAGAACAACAGTGGTAAAAAAGGAAAGAGACTGTAATTAGTCGCTCAGCAAAGTCACAGCTGACTGTAAATGGTATCAAGTTATAGTGCTAATGATAGTCTTGGTGAATTTATACTCACAATTGCCTAAAAGGCAAGAGGTGATACAAGTAATTTTTACAAGGCCAGACAACATTGTCTTTTTGCAGAAAACTGCAATGTAGGGGTTAGTTTATAAGCCATACATGTGTTCAAATGTCCCCCAGACCATTGATAACTACAAACCAAAGAACTAATCATAGCTAAATGCAATTTTAGCATGCATCCATTATTGAACATCATTGTATATAATAAATAAAGGCTCGTTTTATTTAAGTACAGAAAGCAAGAATTTATATTTATCTTTCAGTTTCTAGTTTAAAAAAATCCTCTAAGCTATTCTGAATAGCTACCCATAGAATTTATTTATCTAGTTATCTATTGGGATTTGTCAAACAAAAATGAGAACAAGAATAAGAGAATAAAAATAGAATGATAGGGATGATCGGCACATTAGTGTACTTATGCATGCCCTCTACTGACCGCTGAAGTAAGGTCCATGGAAGTCAATTTATGGCTGAAACTGTGAAAATTTGTAACTGAGACAATTGAATCAGGTAAGGCATTGCAGACTTTGACAGCTCTATTACCGAAATCATATTTTTACAGTCATGTTTAGAACAATTTACATTGATTATTGTGATTAAAACAGAAAAAGTCATTTACAGGTAAAACATTACTACATATAATTTTGTATGCAATAACTAGGTCTGGCCTCAAGCGATACAGTTCTAACTTACCCAAATCAAGCATTTCGACCCTAGTAGCATAAGGAATTCTATTGTGTACAGAAGAGTGCAAGACTTTTCTCATGAAATACTTCTGAACTCACTCGATTGTACTGATGTCAGATATATGGTGGGGATTCCAAACAGTTCAACAATACTCTAAAATTGGTCTAGCATAAGTTTTATAAGCTCTGTTTAGCAATACAATGTTTCCAGAAAAAAAGCTTTGCAAAATTAAGTTTACAACTCTTAATGCTTTTTTAGCAATACCGTTACAGTGAGCTTTGGAGCACAAATCATCAGAGATAAGTACACCTAGGTCCTTAACAAAGTGAGGGTCATCCGCTAGATCAGGGGTCTCCAACCTTGGCAACTTTAAGACTTG
>JANHFP010003206.1:356078-368162 GCA_032468135.1 Calamaria suluensis
ATACCAAATTTTTCTTTATCACTATTAAATTTAGATCTAATTTGAAAATAATTCCACCATTCCATCTTGAATCCTTGGGTTGCTCTTATACCATTTCATCTCCCCTGTTTTACAACAGACCTTCTCTCTTCTCCTCTTTCCTTTCCCTCCCTTCTTCTATTCTCTTCTACCTTCTTCTTTCCTCCGTCTTCTCTACTTCCCTTTCTGTTCTCTAGTTCCATTCTCAGATTGAGCCTTTTTAAATCAAGAAACTGAGCCATGGTTATATATTTTTGTCCATTTTCAGAAGAAGGTTTTCAATCTTTTATTTATTTATTAAACAACACTACTTACTGTTTTGCCCCTAATCGAACCAAGTCCATTTCTGCAAGTTCTTCCATTTTCATTCTCCCCTCCTCCCATTTTCTCTATCATGAGAAAAGCAGCTTTTGAAATATGTTTTGGGTGTCTCTGCCTCCCTTTAGAGCAGAGGTTCCCAAACTTGGCAGCTTTAAAACTTGAAGTCCACAAGTCTTAAGGCTGCCAAGTTTGGAAACCTCTGCTTTACGGCAAGACTACAACTCCCAGAATTCCTCAGCTAGCGCACATATACCCACCGCTGATATATATTTGCTTCTGAATGTCTTCTGTTAACTCCTGGAATCTGGAAAACGTGATAATCCTGTTTTTCCTGTTGAAACTCAGAGTAGATGAAAGGACCCCGGGGGCAAAGAGTGGAGCTGAGCTGAGTTGGCTTCCATTGTGATGTGCGACCAGCACAGCCCTGGCGGTCTTCTCCAGATGTGGATAATTCACAGCTGAGGTTTGCTGATGGATATGGCAGGTAAGGAAGTGCCGGTGTGCCTGTGTGTTCATTGTCCTTCCCACACTTGTTCACCCTCAACTCCTCCTTTTGCATATTCCATTGCACACATTCATGTGTGAGAGGAGCCACGTTTTTTGTTCCACTAAAACAGGGGTGTCCAACCTTGGCAGCTTAAGACTTGTGGACTTCAATTCCCAGAATTCCTCAGCCAGCTTTGCAGTTGAAGTCCACAAGTCTTAAAGTTGCCAAGTTTGGACACCCCTGCACTAAAAGAAACTTGATCGGTGTTGTGCTACTGACCAACTTTCAATATATCTTTGGCTGCAACTTACCAATGTTCGGCCTCTCCTTTCTGGAAGAGTGGGATTTGTTTGGCATCTTGATTTATCTAAAAAATACCAGAGTGAACTCGGTGAGCAATTATTGAGTAATATATATATACTTAAAAATGGTGACTGTAATCATGAAAGGAGCAGAACTACCTAACTGAACTAACTTCTGTACTTTTGAAATTTTAGCTTTTTATTTATTTATTTAATTTATATACTGCCCCTCTCCTCACGGACTTTTAAGTGGAGAAGTAGAAATACACTAAATTGCAACAAATGGAACTCAGTGCAGGTGGAAACCTGATAATTAGCCAAAGATTAGACCCTGTTTGAAAGAATCACAGTTGTCGAACGATTGAGGTTGAGGTCTACCTTTACAGTAGAGATTCATTCATACCTTTCAATGATGTCTTACACTGTTTGTGTTACACTAGTCAATTCATTGCTGAACCAGTGACTGTTGATAAAAAATAAAATATAAGTAGCTTTTTTCTCCCTTTTCCTTCTTAGTTTGCATTTTTAGCTCGTCAGTTTAATTTTTTAAGTAAGTCTCTTTTTTAAGATTAAAGGTTGCTTCATACCAAAAAAAAAAAAGAGAGAGAGATGGTGACCTTTGGTTAAAGCAGGGGTGTCAAACTCGATTTCGTTGAGGGCCGCGTCAGGATCGTGTTTGACTTCTGGGGGCCGGGGTGGCCGTGGCCAGGGTGGGTGTGGCCAGCTCAATGTCACTCATGCTGGGGGCGCCTACGGAGGTCCAAGTGCTCTGCCAGCAAAAACGGGTTCCTGAGCTCCGTTTTGCCTGCCACGGCCTCCTGCCACCCACTGACAGCAAAAACGGAGCTCTGGAGCGCTGTCCTTTCCTGTCTCAAGGGCGGTTCCTGGGCCAGATCTAAACACCCCAAGGGGTGGATCCAACCCTGGGGCCTTTAGTTTGTCACCCCTGGGTTAAAACCTCAGGAGCTGACTTCCTCAAAACCCACTGATTTCTGATTTGTGCAGGCTGGTTCAAGACATTGCTGCAGAAACCCAGGAAGAGGCCGGATGCTTCAAATGGTACCCCCGGCTGTTCTCCTTCCTCACCTTCCCCTCCCGTGCAGAGAAGTCCCAGTTCGCTTCCTCGTAGCTTGACCAGCAGCCCCAAACTGGGCTGCTCCATCGCCCGGATTGTAAGTAATTCCGATAGCGCCCGATGGAGCAAGATGTACGACGTCTGCATCTGCCACAGCGAGGGAGACCTTGAGTTTGTGGAAGAGCTGGTGGCCTACTTGGAGAAGCAGCCCGAACGTTTCCGTTGCTTTCTTCAGCTGCGGGACTCTGTTCCAGGTGGGGCTGTGGTGACGGAGCTGTGCAACGCCGTCCAGAACAGCCACTGTTGGGTGCTGTTGATCACACCCAACTTCCTTAAGGATCCTTGGTGTTGCTACCAGATGCACCACGCCTTGACCGAGGCACCCATGGCGAACGGACGTACCATCCCTGTGCTGAAGGATGTAGACCGCACCGACTACCCCAGGGAACTCCGATGCATTTACTACATCAGTGTGGTGCTCCAAGAGAACAGCTTCCGACAGATCAAAGAGACGGTACTGCGGTGTAAGTGAGAAACTAGATTGCTATGTGTCTTTAGAACAAGGGGGTTGCAATTCATTTTTCCAAGGGGCCACATGAGAACCTGTGAAGGTGCGTAGGCATGTACGGAAGTCAGAAAAAAAAGTAGCAATCCCCTTCAAGATACAGGTACTCCTCGGCTTGCAACTCTGTTTGAATGAACAAGCAGGTTCCGAGCGTGTAATGGGACAGTTTGACCTGTTGGGGAAACCTGAAAGTTAAAAGAGATGCTGCCTGTCACCAAGGGATTGGGAAGATGGGTTCACATCAGAGGTGGGTTTCAGCAGGTTCTGACCAGTTCTGGAGAACCGGTATAAATTTTGAGTAGTTCAGAGAACTGGTAGTAAACATTTTGAGTAGTTCAGAGAACCAGTAGCAGAAATTTTGAGTAGTTCAGAGAACCAGTAGTAGAAATTTTGAGTAGTTCAGAGAACCGGTAGTAGAAATTTTGAGTAGTTCAGAGAACCCGTAGTAGAAATTTTGAGTAGTTCGGAGAACCGGTAGTAGAAATTTTGAGTAATTCGGAGAACCGATAGTAGAAATTTTGAGTAGTTCAGAGAACCAGTAGTAGAAATTTTGAGTAGTTCGGAGAACTGGTAGTAGAAATTTTGAGTAGTTCAGAAAACCGGTAGTAGAAATTTTGAGTAATTCGGAGAACCGATAGTAGAAATGTTGAGTAGTTGGGAGAACTGGTAGTAGAAATTTTGAGTAGTTCAGAGAACCGGTAGTAGAAATGTTGAGTAGTTCGGAGAACCAGTAGCAGAAATTTTGAGTAGTTTGGAGAATCGGCAACAGAAACTTTTGAGTAGTTCGGAGAACCGGTAGCAGAAATTTTGAGTAGTTTGGAGAACCAGGGTAAAATTCTGACTGGACCCGCCCCCATCTATTTTATGCTTCCAAAGTCCCATCTGATCTGGAGGAAATGGGGATTTTACGGTACCCTTCCCCTGCCATGCCCACCAAGCCACACCCACAGAACCGGTAGTAACATTATTTGAAACCCACCACTAGTTCACATCTTGCATAAAAACCAGGTTGGTTTTGGCTGAGCAAATTGTGCAAACTCAAGTTGTAATTTATTAAATAAATGGCAGCCATAAGCCATGATTCGTGAGCCTCTTCATTGGATTGAAATCATCCTGATGGCTTTCTCTCTTTTTCCCTTTAGATCTCCTGGACTTTTGTCAAAACGAAAGAAGGAAAGATTAACTCCCCGTTTGGATGAGAAAAAAAAAGATTCTTGATGAAAAGATTCCTTTCAAAGGAAAGTCTTTCGGTATATATATACCTTCACCATAAATATATATATGGGACTTGGAGAAGAAGCCTTTATGGTGAAGGTAGCCTCTCTCACTGTAGTTGACTTGATTTGAAGGCAGATTCCATCTGATGCTGAGATTGAACTCTCCGCATTTGACTGGTTAGCTTTATTTTGGAGATACCTGATGCTTTAATCCAAGGTTCTCCAACCTTGGCTACTTTAAGATTTGTGGACTGCAACTCCCAGAGTTTCTCAGCCACCTTTGCTGGCTGAGGAACTCTGGGAGTTGAAGTCCACAAGTCTTAAAGTTGCCAAGGTTGGAGACCCTGCTTTAATCATCCTGTTTGCCCCTAGAACTACACCCAGTCAAGGAACAGGCACTGCAGGGATTCCAGGAATGCAACTATTATGGGACAGTTAAAAATCCTTCCAAAATTCTTTTTAAGGACACAATTAAAGTCACAGTGGGACTGTTTTTGAGTTTCATAATTTTTACTTTCCTGGATCTGAGCGGCTGTTTCGCAGAGCTAAATTCCATCGTTATCCTAACGATTCTGAAGAGGTTTATAATAAGAATAAGAGTTGGAAGGGCCCTTGGAGGTCATCTAGTCCACGCCCCCTACCCAGGCAGGAAAACCTACACCTCTTTAGACAAATGGTTATCCAACATCTTCTTAAAAACTTCCAGTGTTGGAGCATTCACAACCTCTGGAGGCAACTCCATCCTGGATCATCAACTCCATCCTGGATGAAATGAATAATGCTGTTGATGTTTTTTCATGGTACTTGAATTCTATGGGGGGCCTCAATGGAAAAAAAATAAACTTCAACTGAATCCTGTTAAGATGGTGTGTCTAGGGGAGGGGAGTCTGCATCCATGATTTTATCATCTTTGGTCCTGGATGGAATTGTACTACTCCAGACTGATCTGGGGCCTACTCCTTTTATAATCATGACTCATATTTGAAGAGCAAATGACAGTTGTGGCTAGGAGGAATTTTGTTCAACTATGTGTTATGCACCAGTGTTGTGCTCTTTCCTGGATAAGAAATTCCGCTCAGTCACTCAAGCCCTGGTCATCTCCCATCTGGAATATTACAAGGTGCTCAACATTTGGGTACCTTTGAAAAGTATCCAGAAAGCCTCAGCTGATACAAAATACATGGGCAATCTTGGATGCCCAAAGACTGGCACATGTAATACCTCTGCTGAGTGACCTGCATTGGGTGCTGGCCTGCCAGCTTCCAGGCCAAGTTCTGGGACCAGAACTTCTGTTACCTACAGAACTTCTTTATCCTATTACAACATTCCATCCCACCCAATTTTTTTTGATGGCAGGGCCCAGGAAGACTCTTCTTTGCAGTTACCCCCGCCCTATGGAACACCCTCCCCCCCAAAGGAAGGAGAAGGGCCCTCACTTTCTTAGCTTTGTGTAAGGGCTTAAAGACATGATTTTCCACACTTGTTTAGGGCATCCTTTCCCCACTTTTTAATCAATTTTAATATTTCCTGCCTCTCTTAAATTTTACATTCTGTTTTTATGCTTTTAATATTTTATTGTATACCGCCCAGAGTGTCACTCTGAGGGAGATGTTAGGTTCTTAAATATGACAAATAAATAAATAAATCCTAGTGTTCAAACAATTAGAGAACCATTATACTGGATTGTTTGCTCCTTACCCATTCCTGTTAATTCTACAATTAATCTAAATTTTGGTGATGCTATACCCTGGCACCCTGCATTTTATGTTGAGATACGAAAAGGGGTATGAGATGAGGAATAAATTCAGAATACTGTCTAACACAGGAGTTGTTCCATTAAGAGTTAGTATAAAGACAGAAACTAGAAATGGGGAAATATTACTTTTCCAATTTGGGAACTATCTTATTAATGGTTAGAAAATAGCAGCAGAAGTTAGAAATTTGGATATGTAAATAAAGAAGTAATTTGTGTAACTGAATAATGAACATTGAATAATTAAGATAAATAAACCTTATGATTATTTGGAGGCTAATTGTTATATATGTGATGTTTATATGATGTCTATGTTTTATATTAACCGATTATAGATAAAGTTGAACAGAGGGTTTAATTAAATAAATAAAAAATATAATGATAAGTGAAGATTATAGTGAATAGGTATTGAGAAAATAGTTACAACTATTGTGTATATATGATTTATTACTGGTACTTAATAGATATTATACCGAGATGATCTACTGTTATTGTGAATATAGAATTTTTTTATATACATATAAATTCCTCTAGTCAACTTCTCCAAAGCTGGAATACAAACATAATGGTCTTAATATACATAAGAGGTGTTCATAGCCTCCCAGAGAACTGTAGACTGATTAGCTCAATTAACATCAGAGCTAAAATTTATGCAAAGCATTTAGCTAATAAATTAGAAGGCTTGGTCATTGATAGCAATGTGCTTGCAGAAGAATAGGCAGGGTTTATAGCTGGAAAGTCAACAATTGACTGTGGATTTGTATTGGATCGTCTGATAAATAAGTATGTAAAATTTGTCAACAGGAAACCATTGTCTTTGTGTATTCCCATGAAGCTTTTGATTCTATGGATCGAAACAAGCTATGGTTTAAGTTAGATCATTTGAGTTTGGATAGCTGATTATTGGCTTTTATCATGACTTTATAATTAAAGCTCAGATTAAGATTAGGTTCACCTCAATAGGATACCTAACAGATAACATCAAGATTTTTAAAGATGCAAAGACGATATATGCTAGCACCTCTACTATCTGTTTATTAATGATAAGGTTTCAACCCTGAGTGAACTTTTTTTTTCAGGTAGAGGAACTTGTCTATATTACTTTATGCAGATGACTTAATGCTGATATCCCATTATCAATTAAGTTTGCACATACAGTAAATAACATTGGACACGTATTGCTCCTCAAAATTGTCTATGAAAATGATAAAGATGATGGTATGGGGGTGAGAAATGCAAACAGAACAAATGGACAACTGGGAACGTAATATAAATCTGTATCCTTACAGATACATGGGCATCCTTTTCACCACTTCAGTAAGTATTATTAACCACTAAAAATAAAACCTGAAAAAGGCTTTGGAAAGAATAATAAAGTTCTGGTGAACAAATCATGGTTGTCAAATTCCACCAATCCTAACTCTATCTCTCTCTAAAAAAATTTTGAGTTCTTACTTTTTATGTGCAATAGAGCTATGGGGCATTTTAACATTTTATGGTATAGAATTCCCTTTAATATGAACTTTATAAAACCAAAATTGAATCTGAACATTATCTGATGTGTGTTACACTGCCATCTCTCCCAGACGCGCTCTTGAAACCACAGTTCCAGCAATAGGTGTCAGCATCTAGAGAAGGCTGATTTCTCACCATCTCCTATAATATGCACTTCTGCCCATGCTGCAAGGAAATTATAGAAGACCTTACAAATTATTTATGGAGGATTTTGGAGCCTTTCTGGGTAGGAAAACAAAGTTGGCCTAATTCAAATAAAATTGAATATTTTATTGATTTATACTACTATGGAGATTAGCAAGTTTTGCACCAGCTGCTGCTAAACAGAGAGATAATTCTATCAAAAGCTCATGTTTTCCCATTATTTTATCTGCTGTAGTAACAGTGGTTTAACGTCCTTACTAATTTTTGCACATTTTAGTACACTTTATTAGTGTACAGTTACTTTTATGTCAGTTTTATCTTGTTATGGCTGCCAGTCAAAACAATAAACAATTTAATTCATCTCTAAAGTTTCCATGTTAGCTCTAAGAATTGAAATCTATATATAATCCATCACCAAAACCATCTGAGCATTCATAATGGCAACCCTTTTGTTACATTTCAGTTATTCTGTTAACCTCCCTGAACATAGTGTTTTTTCTTGTTACTTTTATATAATTTTTGTGGTATCCTCTTCTTGGTAAAGGCAGTCATTCTAACACATACAGATCTTTTTCCCCCAGAGATAACTGTACAAGTAAAGTTCAAGTGGCCCATCATTGATTGCATGTGTTTTGTGTTAAGCTCCTTCACCTGCAATGCACTTTTCACAATAGCTGATAGATTTTTTCCCTCACCTAACTTTCCTCTGGGAATCCTTAAATGCCAGTTCTTAAGAATCCAATTTTATAAGGTCCTCTTCTTCTTGCAGAAGAAACTTCAGTTTCTTTAATTAAGCGTTGGAAGCTATCTTTTTTAAAACTTCTCAATGCTTGAAAAGCTCTCTGGATGGATGGATAGACAAATAGATAGACAGCTGAAAAAGCCCCTGTCAAAACAAAGAAATGTGAGAGTAGGGCTTTATCCCAGGAAAACAAGTTCCTAGATGTGTTATGTAATATGCATTCTAGAGAAATGCAACCTGTAATAAAAGAATAAAAATCCAGGGAATCATTAACCAGAGCCTAGTACAAAAGGTGGGTGAGATAACTAATAAATTAGTTAATTGTTACATCCTATAAGTCATTCAAATTCTATAGAGGAGTTACTAAAAAGGAAGATTTTTAACCCAATGGTCTTCAAATGAACAGTAAGTTGTACAGGAATCTGGGTAATATCTATTATGGAGTCAGTACTGATTCTGAGGCACAGCAACACAGATATGTCTGATGCATACAATTATTCCATTCTGTTTTTGCTTTGTCACCTTTTAATATATATGCCATTCAGGCCTCCAATCTATCCTACATAGCATAAATCATACAGATGAAGTAATAACTCTATCTAATCCACATCACAGCTACTTAGATCTTAAAATCATCTGACCATTAGCGAAAGCTAGATACAACCTGTTTCATAGAGATCATAAAGTGCTTCCCTGTCTTCCCCTGTCATGTCCACCAAGCCATGTGCCCACTATGCCACACCATGCCCACCAAGCCACGCCCATAGAACCTGTAGTAAAAAAAATAGATTTCACCACTGCCACAAACTCTTTTTACCTCATCATGATATCATTTCAATTCTCTTTTTCGCATCGTTAATTGCTTCAAATCAACAGGATCTTCATTTACATACCAACTGTCATAGATATGACATACCTCCTGAAACCATTCTTAAGTTATAACTAAGACTTATCCTTCATGCTTTAAATTCACCCAAACCCCCCTGGTTTCCCTCATCTCTGTAAAATCACTGAAATCTGAAAAGAATTGAGGAGTAACATTATACCACAACTGACTTGCCCATAGTTCTATTTCTAATGTTTTCTCTCTCTAGAGAGTTAAAACAGTGTTTCTCAACTTTGGCAACATTAAAAGGCCAGTTTCTAACTATCTTCAGTCAAAGAAACTCACTGCATGACTTTGGGCCAGTTATTCCTTCTCAACCCAACCCCCAAACCCCCAGAAAGGTTATCATCAGAACATCAAGCGAAGAAAGAATTATGCAAGATTCTTCAGCTCCTAAATAGATATAAATCTATCAATCAATAAATGTGGACATACCCTTGCACCCATAAATGTTAAGTATCACCTGGCACATTTCTTTTGTTGACTTGATCTGACAGAACACTTGAAAGAATGGCTAGAGGACTACAGTAACAGAGAGATAACCTGACATAACCTGACAAAAAATACAAGCCCCCTCTTCCTGTGGCATCCTGTAACTGAAAAGAACATCTCTCAGATATGACCAAATGATTCTGAAATGTCTTTGTTGTAGCAGCTCTATAATTTTATCTGAAGCACTTGTATGGCTTCAGGTAGCTAAGCTATACAACAGTGAAACAAGGGAAGCAAGTTTTGTTCCTTGAAAAAGGACTGTGAACTAAATTCTATTTTTTTTCTTTTTAGAAATAGAAAGCCCTTGAACCTTGAAGTGAACCTTGAAGAATATAAGAACATAATGTCTGAATGCCTCACTACCTCATTATCTTATAATAAATTAGGAAAACAGAAAGGTGTTGTTTACCCACCTGAAATCCACAAGGAGGGTAAATCCCAGTGCTGCGAGTCTACCTGAAATGTTCAAGGACATGCAATTGACAAAATGAGGCTTCAACAGCAAGACAGACAGCTCCAGGCCATGGAACTGCTATATAAAACTGTCTACATCTTCCTAAATTAGAACTGACAACAAGTCCTGGCTTATAATGCTGAGTTCTCAACTTTTGGATTACAAAACTATCTAGAAAAGAAAAATAGCAAGTTAGATATGAAAAATACGCTTTGAGAATTTTATTTTTTTTACTGTTTATCATTTCTAATATTCATTATTGTAGCTCATTGTTCAATAATGCAAATCCTAGGACCTGAAATCTTTTATTCCGAACACAACACACACTCATTAAAAATTAATATGCTAGAAACATAGAACATAGAGAAATATCCCTATTTAGGGCTGTTCCATTCTTGAACATTTAATCATTCATTATGCTGCTTAGAGAAAGTAGTTGTCTTTTCTGCAAGACCAGGAGGCATAGTTACTATATCTTCTTATCTGCTCTGCCACATGCTGGAATATGACCTTGGACAAGTCATTTGGGTCTAACTCTTTTCAACACATTCATTAATTTTCAAGTGTCAACATCAGAGGTTTCTTGAGGAGAAAATTTCAGAGTCACCTTATATCCGTGATTCAAATCAATTTCTTGCTGAAAGATCCAGTGCTTAGTGTCTACATTTATGTCATCTTAATTCAAAGATTTTTTAAAAAACACACTTTGTAACTAATACTAAAATCACATCAGAATGTAATTATTTATATCTATTATAGAGGAATGGTTCATCTTTCTCCCTAAATATTATTCCTTGTTTCTTCCTACATAGAGAAAGCACATAGTATTCCACTCCCTGAACTCAATGCTCTTCAGGATCTTGAGGATAGTGGAAAGTTAAATCTGGCCCTTGGGCTAGATTGACTTTTCTTTCCTTGCTCTAAAGCTCTGAAGCTTCTTCTGATTAATATGATGTATGTAACTTGATTAGACTCAGACTCTCAATTTGGAATTCAAATCCTTTCAAGATCTCCAAATCACATGCTAGATAAAGTGATGGGCACTGTGGTGAAACATGTTTATAAATCACTAAGTTGTGCAGGTTTACATATCCACCGCACATTATTATACTGACTAACAGTCAAAGGGAGAGTGGAATTGGAACATACATTTTTGCCTTAATTTGCTCATAATATTTAAGGCAACAAAGTCAACCTTTCAATAACTGGAGACAGCATTTCCACTTACCCCACCCCACTCTTCCCCCCAAATTAAAAATGCATTCAGCTTGATAGCAGCATTTTCTTTGTTGACATTTGGGCCATTTTTTAAAAAATAAACCTGTTGGGTCTGGGAATTGGAAAGGTCTTTTTCTTCAAAATTTCTGTATCCTAACAATATAGCCCTTTTCAAGCACTCAAAAAAGAAATATGCAAACCCTTCCATTAGTTGTCTAGATTCTATTAACCAAAGAATATCAAGGTCAAGCCAAGACCTTTTTAAGTATCTTTCTTTGCAGCGGGAAGGATATGAAGAGCAGGGAAAGAAACCAGCATGGGGTAGAGGCTAAAACTGATTTAAGTCTGGGAATGGAATAGATGTAGCCTCCAAAACAATGCAATAACATTGTCCTTTGCAAGATGTTCTTAGTAAAGTGAAATTGCAAATGGCTGGTGAATGGAGTCAACCTCATTGGAAGATATTGTTTTCTTTATCCATGCCTATGAATGAATACAGGCTTTACACTCAGAAGACATATCAACAGAGAGGTCAATTTGTTTCATTACAACCAGTCACTGACAAACCCTAATTAGTATGAACAAGTTGGAGTTAAGTTCTCCAAAGCAATAGCTTTAAAAGAAGTTACATTTTAATTGGTGGGTGGCAAGAGGCTGTCCCCCTCCTAAACAGGAAAGGGACCATGTTCTTACAATTCTTCAACTTAGGGGAAACAGAGAAGACAAGAGTAGGATTTAGTATGGTGTGTTCTATATTAACCTGCTTCCATCCTTGTAATGTACGTCTTGAGGTTTAAGGTATCCTGTCTTCTGGATTATTAATATGTATTTTAACTTTTTTGATTATCTATTTTATGTGATTATGGCTGTACACCGCCCCGAGTCCGCAAGGAGA
>JANHFP010003207.1:8493-20676 GCA_032468135.1 Calamaria suluensis
GGCGGTTGTGACACATATTTTGAGTGACAGGGAGCCACAGCAGAGGGGTGAAAGAGCCACATGCGGCTCCAGAGCCATAGTTTGCTGGCCCCTGCCTTACGCCATTAAAGAAGCTGTTCTCTGTTCTTCAAAATACTTCCCTGGATCCACTTATCCAATTTACTACCGGTTGATGAGACAGATTATCTGGATCATTTCTAAACAAGACATGAAACAGAGCACATGTTTCTGTCGATACAACTTGAAACACCTGTGAATGCACTCTCCTTTCCTGTAGACCTCTCTGCAAGTTTTGGTATCATAACATGATATTTTTGAGCTGCTTGCAACAGAGGGAGATTGGAGAGTTTTGAAGTAGTTCCACTTTTATGAAAGGATGCTATCAATCTGATGCTGTTGCAGAAGAGATGTCAAGCCCTTGGATACATTTCTGCTTGGGCCTTTATAACATTTGGAACAGTCTCCTTCATGTAAAATCAGCACTACCTCCATGATCTATTAGAGAATAGATTTCCCATATATTGGGGTGGGGGAGAGGAGATGGGAACCCAGAAGTTTTATTTTCTCAGCAATAGATCCTTCCCACTGGAACACCTTGCCCAAATCAGGTGTTCCTCTTCCATGATATTTCAGAAGATGATAAAAACAGACCTCTTAAAGACATTTCTATTTATTGGTTTTACTAAGGCATTTTATTAAAATTTTATTTCATATATAGTAAGCCACACAGAATTTGCAAGTGTGTGGCAAAAAAATATATCAGTAACTACACATTCACTACAGCTTGTCCAACAAATCAGTTAAACTACATGTGCCCATCTAATTTTCTCTTGTATGGTTCTGTCTGATTGCTAAAAAAACAAATTACATTTGCCAAAGTTATTAAGCTGATGATATTCTATTTTTTTTTCTTGGAAAAGAAAAAGAGAGCAGGCAGTTCAGGCTAGACTCTTTGCTAGCACTTTCCAGGGATTTGCTAGAAACAAGTGCTATTCTATTGACATCCCGAACCGCATTCATTCCAACTGTTTCTGACATCAGGCGGAAACAGCTTATTTCACTAAAGGCTTCAGCACCTTCTGGCGATGGACGGCTATGTTTGGTCTACTTCAAGGATTTGCTGCACAGCTTGGCCTTGTAAATCTTCGCGTTTTAAACTGGATGGCGTGCTCACTTGTGCACCTTTCGCGTTTTTTAAAAAAAATATATATCCTAAAGCTACCTTGCGCACTTTGTCTAACCAGAGGCTTCTTTATTCGCGAAGCACCTTTAAATTATAAGCCTATAGCATCCCACAAACGTTCAGTGAGAGGTCGCACTTGAGGCGATTGAAAGCGCCTCGCGTATCAACCGCCTAACCTCCCCCTCACGAGGGCGGGGCTACCTATCCACTTCGGCGGCAGCCCGTTACGAGCGCGAGACCACCCCCCCCACCCCCCCGCCCTTCTCGCGCTCTCGTCACGCGCATCTGCTCCGCAGCCCCTCCCCTCACCATGCTGAGGCCGAGGCTGAGGCAGCCAGGCCGTCCGTCCAACTGTCACTCTCGTCAAACGGCAGCGCTGTGGCCGTTTCGAACTCGGGCGGCCTGTCCGGTTGGTTGAAGGTTTCCACCGCCTCTCAACGGCCGTCGGGTCTCTTTTTGGACTCTTTATTCACCTCCCCTCTCGAACGGGTACCAAGCGGGGAAGAAAATTTAGCAGAGTTCTCGGTCAGAAAAGCGAACTACGCAGCGGGAGTCACTGCGAGCGCGGCGTACGGCAGCCATTTTCTCAAGACACCGAGGAGCGATTGCGAGCGCGCGAGGGAACGTCAGCGACCGAACGAGATGGAGCAGGCAAAGCGGCGGAGCGCGCATGCGCCTAGACCAACATAAACAGAAAAGCAGCGGAGAGCTTCACGTGGACTGCGCTTCCCAGAAGGCTGCGCGCGGTCCCTGTGACTCATTCCATTCGTATTTTGCGCTAGGAAACGTAAGCGTCGCAAGGAACTCTGGGAGCTGGGCAAACCAATCGGCGCTAGGATTGGCTGGTTTAGGGCTTTCGAATTTAGAAACTAGGGTATTTTTTTCTGCAGTTACGGCTATGGAAGGGCAGCCCCAGTTACAAACTTCTGGTATTTTGTCTCCTTAATTCCCAGATGAGAAAGAGGAAAATAGGGGAAGTATTGCCCCACGACTCCCTCAAATACCACTCTTCAGTTTTTAGGTTGCACTAGCAAAGGACTCTCCAAACTTGACAAGTTTAAGACTTGTGGACTTCAAATCCCAGAATTCCTCAGCCAGCAAAGCTGGTTGAAGAATTCTGGGAGTTGAGGTCCACAAGTCTTAAACTTGCCAAGTTTGGAGACCCCTTCACCATGCTGTCTGGGGAATTCTGGGAATTGAAGTCCACAGGTGGGACACCCCTGCTCTACATAATTGTGTGATCTGTCACAATTTAGGCAGGGCAAAAACAGAATAGCACAATGTATATGTTTACTAAACATATACATAAACATTTACTAAACACACTTCCAAATAAGGATATATATATATATATACCAAAGTTTTATTTTCTCCATTCTATACTAAAGCTAAGATTTAGTATGAGGACTGCAATTTTTCCCATCGTTAACTTTTGACAATGTTGTTTGGTGTCTTCTATTAGATTTCAGTTCCAACATATTCAAGATGGTGATTTATCCCATGTTCCTAAACCTATTAAAAGTTATTTAAATTGCTGGTGACATCAATGTTCATAGTGCAGAATACAGTTTATTCCTGATCTGTGCAATAGTGAAATTTGTATGGGTAAACAAAGGGTACCAAGCCTTAAATCTGTATTTAAAAACTGAGTTCAGCTCATCTGCATTATGGTACCTACAGTAACCCACTGGTAAATACGCACTACTCTGTATGTGTGCTGAGGCCGTTTCCCACTGACATACTGGCGATTACATCCCCTGTTTAAAAACAAGTGGAGAATTTTCACAGACCGTACTTTTAGATCAAACTTAAATTGGGCTGCTTCTCAAGGGGGGAAAATTACACCGACCTACAGGCAGACTTAACGAAAGTCCATATGGGGGAGCTGCTGAGTTGCTTTCACCAGAGAAAGCTCCTGGTTGTTCTCCAATGTGGCTGTATTTTCCTTTTGTGTATGCATTTTTCTCTTGGGCGGAAATATTGTCGTTACCCATCTGAATGCACTGACGCCTTGTCAGCTTTGTTTTCCCTCTGATGGAAGAATCCACAGCTTCTCTTAGCACGGTTTGTATAATCTTTGAGACTCTAGTTCTCGACACTCATGATTTTTTTCTTCAGGATGAATTCCTTAATTGTAGCCGTTGCAACCTTCTAAATGTGGAGGTTGCATGTGCTGTAGAACTAATAGACTTCATCTGGAGCACTGATGTAAGCTTGTTTACATCATCCTCCAGATATGATAGATTTGGGGCTTCAGAAGCTCTAGTTGATCCTCCAGCCTTTGTTTATGCTCAAAATTATTGCGACTGACTTATGACTCTGGGCCTGACTAATAAATTATAAATGGAAACTTTGTCGGATATCTCTGTGTGCGTATAAATAGTTAAAAATAAAATAAACAAATAAAAAGGGATTTATTTATTAAATTGAAGATTGTCATGTAAAAAATTTGGCTAATTTGGATTAGATTTCTATTATTGGAAAGATTCTAAAGCTACTGCTTTTAAACAATTGCAATCTTTAAATATATTAATTTGCTCCTGATGTGTTAATATAAATGCCTTTTGTTACCAGACTAGATATATCACTGGATGAACTTTCAAAATATAAATCTTTATTTTTTTAAAAATGAAAATGCAGTTTTTCAATAATATTGAGAATTGATCTGCCATATTTTCTATTATTTTAACAAATGTTATTTTAAAACAATTATAGGAGGTATTACTTCCTATACTTTGAATATTAAACAATCCTTATATGTCACTTCTACAACTCATAGAGTTGTGGCCCAAATTTGTGACTTCATAATCCTAGGATAGCTTTTGAAAGTTATCCATTTCTTCTTCCAGGGATTGAGAAAGAATTCCAACCACTGTCAGCCACTGAGATTGGTTTCTTCCAGTGTCAGGAAAGGCTGATATCATCAGACAGAAAGGTCAAAAAGGAAGTGATGGTTCTGTAAAAGATGGACTGAGAGGGTTTACATTTGCCAAATTATTAAGAGACCCCATATTCTTTGCTGATTAGTAACTGTAGAAGGTTTGGATATATATAAATCTATCCCTTTTCATTGGATTCCAGTCCTTTCATAATTGGAAATCAGTAAAAGAATGTGGAAGAAATTAGATGCAATGCCTACCACTTTCATTTCTGTGAGATTTGATGCTGTTTTGATTTGGGCAATTTAGTGAAACACCACCTCGAGTCTTGTTTGAACTATCACAATTTTCTGATTTATTAATTATGTATGTGTTTTGCACCTATGGTGGTCAGGATCATAGTCCAAAGTATTTTTGTAGTTTTATTTAATCATAGCTTACCATAATTTACAAGTACCAGAATGCATGTAAATATATACATTTCTCCTTGGGGGGGGGGGGAAATGCCTTTCTGTCTTTATGTCTGTATAGTTTATTTGTCTATACAGGTAGTTCTCAACTAACCACCACAATTGAGTCCAAAATTTCCATTGCTAAGCAAGTGCATTTTGCCCCCATTATATGATCTTTCTTGCTAGAGTTGATAAGTGAATGATTGCGTGATCATAAGTCAAAAACAGTCATAAGTCTTTTTTTTTTCAGTGCAGTGCCATTGTAACTTTGAATGGTCACTAAACAACTGGTCGTAAGTCGAGGGCTACCTGTATTACACTGATACAGTGGAAGCTACCCTGGCTTCTAATTTATTTCTGGATGCAATTCAAGGCATTGGTTATCATCTTTGATAAGTCTTGAATGGCACAGGACCAAATTATTTGTGGATTCCTTCTCCCTGAGGTTTTGTTCGTCCTACCACATCAAATAGGGTGGGTGTACTTCAAGTCTCTTCACTTAACTGTTGTCACCTAGGAGAGTACCTCTTCTCTATAGCTGCCCCTGTCCTGTGGAATTAGCCTCCTTCCTGACTAGGCCTCTGCTCTGGCAGTAGGCTGTGAAGCACTGCCTCTTCCTCAAGAAAATGGCCTACAATGAGATGGTTAGCCATCACTAGACTAGGCTGTGTGAGCCTTTTAACAAACACTCTTATTCAAGGGTTGGCTATAGCTTGATTCTTCTGTTTAGCAGACTCAAAAGAATTCAGATGGTAACCATCAAGAAAAATACCTTATGAGACTTCATACTGTAAGGCATGCAAAGTGATGAGAATTTCTCTGTATTTTCACAGACCAAAAGGGAATCCCTGAAAATATGAACTTGGCAACATTCACAAAATCCTGGATACTTTGGGGTTGTGCTGCCATCAGAAAAACTGGCTTCACTCTGAGGGGAAATGCTTCATCCACAGCAAAGAGAATGCCAAGGACTGAAATGAGATTGCCTTCTGGAGGATCCCTGTCATGAATCGATACACAACTATCAAACAGCTGGGAGATGGGACATATGGCTCTGTCCTCCTAGGAAGAAGTATTGAATCAGGAGAGCTGATTGCCATTAAGAGGTAAGGGACCTTTCTGAATTGCTGCCCTTTTAACCCTACATATCATATTCGACCATCACTTAATGACACATATTCTTATTTTTGAAGACTGGTTCAAACTTGTTCTAACACAAGGATATCGCTTCAACATCGTCAAGGCAAAATTGATCCCTTAGTTGGGAAAAATCAGTACTTCATTTATTTTGAGACCACTAAATAAAAACTCAGATTTTCAATTGTACTACCCTTGAGACTGATTTTCAACCACTTAGGAATACAAAATGGCTTTTTGACTGTTTTCCCCTGCTAGAAAATGAAAACAAGTGCTTGAGAAACAACCAAAAAAGCATAGAGGTATAGAATGAATTTGTAGATTTTTGGTTGTTGTGGCTTTGAATTTATTTTTCCAGTCTTATGTCACAATGGAACTGGAACACAAATTGTGCCCAATAATAGAGTTCTTATTCCTTTTGCAGAATGAAAAGGAAGTTTTATTCCTGGGAGGAATGTATGAATCTTCGTGAAGTCAAGGTACTTTACACTTCCTTCTGATTCTAAACTCCCTGAAGGATTTTCAGTTTTAAATCAGCTGTATAATGTTGTAATTCGTTTTTCTAAAACCTTTTTTACCTGAAAGTAAGACAGACCTATGTTGTTTGTGTTTATAAATGATGCAAGAAAGCTACAAATTTAGTGCTACATTTAAATTGTAGGTGGTAACTGTTATAAACAGACATTTGATTTGGGCAATCAGTAGTAGATAGAAAAGGAAACAGGAAGTTAGTGCTAAAAAAAAGCCCAAAACACAACAGATGCATGCATTCTATTATGAATTAATAGGAGTTTGAATTTGGTCTATAGGGCTATTGCAAAACAGCTATATAAGGGTTTTAATCTCCAGTGTGATCATATCCATATTTATAAATATGTTTATATTGGGTTTAGATCACTTTTCCTAGTGTTACTTTGAAGTTATTTTGCTCTTCAGATCAGAGCTGTTTTATAAACGAGCTGAGGTAGGTTTGGTAACATGCTTGGTCCTTCTCTAGGTATGAAAAGGGAGATCTGACTGGCCTTCTAAAACCTGAGGCTGACTGACATTTAAATTAAAAAGTTGTGAAAAATTAACATTAATTGATGAATCTATTGTAAGCATAATGGGAAGATGTGGAAGAAAGAACCTGAGACTGCAGTGTTCATATTGCTTTTTTCAGAGCTGGAAGGAGTGTTAATCAAAAGCTTATAGTTAGATGTTGTGTTTCACTGCATGAAGATCTCTGCAAAGAAATTGGCTTCTTTGGTGCTGAAAAGTGAGTTGTGCACATTATCATCAGCACACAACTTGAAAACTGGGGCACTGTACACATCCAGTTCTAGAGATCTGAATTTCTTTGTTGAATGGAGTCATATTTAAGTTTAGCTAAATCTTAAATTACATTTCTAGAACAAAGATTCATTGTCGCTTATCTTGAAGTCTGCTGTGTCACAATGTCTGTAATTGTTTTCTGTTTTCCCTCCAGTCCTTGAAGAAACTTAACCATGCCAACGTAGTGAAACTAAAAGAAGTTATCAGAGAAAATGATAATCTGTACTTTGTATTTGAGTATATGAAAGAAAACCTTTATCAGTTAATGAAAGAAAGGTACGTTGTTTTTCTCCCAGACACAGTTCAATGGCATAAGCTAAGAAAGAGAGAGATCATTTGGCTTCCCAGATGTTATTAAACTAAAACTCCCAATAGCTCTCTGCACTTAGGCAAAGGATGATAGGAATGATAATTTGTAGCTCTCATAAGGCATGCAATAAACAACCAGTTCAAGCAACAGCAAAAACATTAGGTTAGGAGATAGAATCAATAATTACAATTATGCTGGAATGAGAAGTTTAGCTTTCCACTACTACGAATTCTCATCTGTGCTTTCTTGCTGGAGAATTACTAAGTGAAAACTGCTTGTTTGTTAAATTTATTTGATGCCCATCTCATATCAAAAGAACTCTGTGTGGCTTACAGCATTAAAACATTACAATCCTAAAAGTTAATATTTCTGAAACAATAAAAATGGAAAGCATAGTTAGAGAGATAGAGATAGATATAAAAGCTGTGATAAAGTAATACAAACTGAGGTCAAACTTCGTCATCACCAAATATATATTTTATATACAACAAATGCCACCTCTGCAAAGAAGTTGAAACAGTAGACCATCTAGTTAGTTGCTGCAAGATCGCACAGACCAATTACAAACAATAACATGACAGAGACGCAATAGTGGTACATTGGGATATCTGCAAAAAGATACCATTTGCCTGCAAGTAAGAATTAGTTGGACGACAAAATAGACAAAATAATAAAAAGTAAAGGGACTAAAATGACCTGGGACCTTAGAATTCAAGCAGACAAACATCACAACACTCCAGATTTAGCAATTGTTGATAAAAAGTCCAAAGAGTCTGGATTGTAGACACATTATTTATTTATTTATTATTTCAATTTATATACCGCCTCATCTCCAAAGACTTGAGGCGGTTGACAGCAAATTAAAACACATAATATAGTTTTAGCATTACCTGGAAACAGTAAAATAGCAGAAAAAGAACTGGAGCAGAATCACAAAATAGAAAGACCTGCAAATGGAAGTGAAATGACTGTGACAAAAGAAATCAAAGGTACAGTAGCATCAATAGTAAAATAGGCACCTTAAGTGCAGTCCCAAAACATCTGGAATATGCCACTGGCATTGACAAAATCACCATCAGTCAGTTGCAAAACAGTTTTACTTGAAACAACTGACATCTTGTAATGACACCTTTAAAGATATTAAACAACAACATCTGCCTATCCCAGATCCTTGGAAAGGAGTTGATAGGTGGACAAAACTGCCAAATCCAGTCTAATTATCTGGCTAACTTTGACAAACCATAATAGATCTGATACTTCATGTAGCCAAGACACAATGGTATTCTCGGGGTTTACTTTAAGTTAGCATTTCTAAGAAATAACAACAGCTCGGTTGAACTGCCATTTCAGTTTTCCATCATTCTTGGAGTTCAGAGTAGGGATATTTATTTATTTAGTCATTTAGTAATTTATTTAGTCATATTATTTATTGGGCACACAGCAACAATCTTCTTTAACTTCACCACATGCCCAAGAGCTAATGCCAATGCTCAACCAGTAGGCTGGCACTCTGACTAGGATGGCATTTACATCCTTGTTCTGAAGCCGAGTAAGTTGTGAGAATCTTTTTCTCAATTGCTTATTCAACATCAGTAACAAAAAGCTACATGTGAGTGTCCTAAATACAGGTAGTCCTCAACTTACAACCCCATTTATGTTGCTAATTGAGCATTGTGTTAAGTGAGTTTTGTCCCATTTAAGATTTTTCTAGCCACATTGGTTAAGTGAATCACTGCAGTTGTTATGTCAGTAACACAGCTGTTAAGTGAATCTGGCTTCCCCATTGACTTGGCTTCTCAGAAAGTTTCAAAAGGTGATCACGTGACCCCAGGACACTTGCCATCATAAATGTGAACCAATTGTCAAACATCTGAATGTAAAACATGTGACCATGGAGATGCTGCAACAGTTTATAAGTATAAAAAACAGTAATAAGTCACTTTTTTTCAGTGCCATTGTAACTTCAAATTGTCTCTAAGCAAACTGTTGTAAATCGAGGATTACCTGTAATTGCTTCAGAACCAAACTATTTCAGAATGTCTGAGCTAATTTTCTTGTGTTCTGATCTATTTATATTTGCATTTTGGAAACAACTGCAGATAAAAAAACCTCATATGAGAATATTAACTTTTGAGTTCTGTTTCTGCTTTACAGGAACAAATTGTTTCCAGAGTCCACTGTCAGGAATATTATGTATCAGATTCTTCAAGGCCTTGCATTCATACATAAACACGGTAAGATTTAAATGACAAATTGGATGATTCTCTGTGTCTGTATGTATAACACAGAAAGAATATCTCAGATATATTTGGATAGAAACTTCCTGTTTGAGTTCAGGGAACTAAACAATATTATCATCAAGGCTTTCTGAAAAGCCTGGTTGTTAAATAAATAGTTACTTCTTAATGACAGTTCTGAATCCCTTAGAAATCAACAGAACTGATTTCAGGTCAGCTGACATAGAGCTGCACTATACAAAATGTGTTATTTATATCCATTCTTTTATTAAATTGATCTATCATGTAGAAGATTTAAGAGTTGATAATCCCAACAGTGTTCTCATTTTTAAGTCAGGATGTTGCAAAGGTAGAATATATAGCAAGTTGTGTTGCTATTATTGTTTCTATTATTGTTTCAGTAACATCATGTTAGTATCATTCCAAATTTAAAATATTTTATCCATAAAACCCAGGAATCTTTCAGTCTATGATTTTGGTTGTTGTTATTCAGTCATTACCAGACGTGGGTTTCAACAGGTTCTGACCAGTTCTGGAGAAATGGTAGTGGAAATTTTGAGTAGTTCTGAGAACCAGTGGTAACAATTCTGACTGGTCCTGCCCCCATCTATTCTCTGACTCCCAGCTAATCAGGAGAAAATGGGGATTTTGCAGTATCCTTCCCCTGGTTTGGGAAGGGAATGGAGATTTTACACTATCCTCCCCCTGCCATGCCACCAAGACCCACAGAACCAGTAGTAAGAAAATTTGAAACCCACCACTGGTTATTACATTGTGTCCAACTTTTTGCAACCCCATGGACCATAGCACACCAGGCGCCCCTGTCCTCCGCTGTCTTTCGGAGTTTGCCTGATCTCATGCCTACTGTGTCAATGACGCTATCTCATCCTCTGCCATCCCCTTCTCCTTTTGCCTTCCATCTTCTCCAACATCAGTTTTTTTTTTCAAGGAGTCCTCTCTTCTCATTGGGTGGCCAAATATTTTACCGTCAGTGTCCGTATCTGTCCTAAAGAACAGTCAGGGTTGAGGTCTCTCAGGATGAGGGAGGTTTTGATCTCCTTGCAGTCCAAGGGACTCTCAAGAGTCTTATCCAACACTACAATTCGAAAGCATCAGTTCTTTCTTCAGCTGTCCTTATGGAGTCTATATATCGTCAATGCAACTATTTTTGCTTTCTATTCAGAAATACTAATTTTCATGCTTACTTTTGTTTAGCAAGGTATTTGTTCTGATCTTTGCCTCCAAACATAAAGCATAACCAAAAACTTTTTTTCTCATTTAAAAAGTATAAAATGAAAACTAAGCAGAAGGGTGAGAGAAAAGCCTAACCCGTGTTTGTCTTTTCGCACAGGTTTTTTTCATAGGGATTTAAAACCTGAGAATCTCCTTTGCATGGGACCAGAACTTGTGAAAATAGCAGATTTTGGACTTGCACGTGAAATTAGATCCAGACCTCCATATACAGACTATGTTTCAACACGGTGGTAAATACTTAAGTTAGAGTCTTATTAGTTGGATTATTAGTGATAATTATTGACATTTCCATTTGAATTTTCTTTTTGGTATCTGTTAGGTAAATAATGAAGTAGAATCCAGCTTTGAGCATATGCAACAGGGCTGATTAAAAAAAGAGCACTCCTGTCTGTATCAATCTCTCTAATGCAGGGCTTCCCAACCATGACAACTTGTAAGATGCATGGAGTTCCAACTCCTAGAATTTCCCATGGCTGGCACATGTCTTAAAGCTGCCAAGGTTAGGAAACCCTGTTCTAAGCCCTCTACATGGAGGATCAGGAGGCCCAGCTGAATTGGTTGGCTCTAAAGAGACCCAATAGAAGAACATCCATGTCATGACTTCACTCATTCAAAATCAGCTCGGTGTCTCTAATCGCATGACGTTAAGCTGTTCTTGAGAGCTCTGCCCATACGTTCTTGGCTTACCCATAGTAAATTTGAAACAGCTGCCATTTTATCTGGGATAAAACTGGCATTATCTATGTAAAGGGCATGGTGGAATTTTATTGGCAGAGATCTTTGCAGCAATCTTGAAATGAATGAAGGGTAGGCCAATCATTCTAGCAGTGCTGAACCTCCTCTGTTCATGGAATTGCTTGTTTGGACAGAACTGCCCGAGTTTTGCATTACTGTACAGTATTTTGCAATTGTAGATGGGAATAATGTTTCTCTGTATGGAGAAAATTTTGAAGATTCTTTCAGCAACAAGATTTTCTTGACTTTTATAGGGGCTTCAGCATTTTCAATAGGGCATTTATTAACTTCGAGCAAATCCAAGGCATTTTATAACTGCTCCACATTTGTACAGATAGCCCTCAACTATAATGGTGCCTGTCCATCACAGTTGTAAGTCGTGACTTGTTTTGCTGTGGTTAAGTGAATGCTATGGTTGTTAGGCAAACCAGTGGTTTACTCTGAGCACAATTTTGCTAAAAACAAAGTAAATTACTTTGTTCACTTCCCGCCTGGACTATTGTAATGCGCTCTATATGGGGCTGCCGGAAGGGAGCACCCGAAGGTTCCAACTGGTGCAAAATGCAGCGGCGCGGGTAGAGATGGGTTCACCTCGATTTGTTTGGGTGACCCTGCTCCTGCGCGAGCTGCATTGGTTACCAGTGGTGTACCGGGTTCGCTTTAAGGTCATGGTGATGATCTT
>JANHFP010003207.1:31974-44556 GCA_032468135.1 Calamaria suluensis
AATAAATAAATAAATAAATAAATAAACAAACAAACAAACAAACAAACAAACAAACAAATAAATAAAGTTCAGACAGAATATTATGTCACATGTTGACCCAGAAGCCTGGATCAGGTGAGAAGTAAGTTACCTGGACATCACTGCTGAATTAGCAGTTGATTCATTGAGACCCAATTCTGGGTTAGCACAATGTTGCTTTAACTACTGTTTTCTATCAGGTTTCTCTGAATATGGACATATGTAAACTGTTTCGTATGCTAACATTGTGATTGCATAAGTAAGATTATACTTACTGAACTGCCCTGCATTCTGTTAAACCACAGATTTTCCTGTACTGGGAGGCATTGCCTCCTGCACAAACAAATAAAAGATTATCTTACCTGGTATCACTATATCTTAATAAAACTGTATTTCATACATGTGTCTGATGAAATATCTTGATCTGATCAATTAGGTTTACTCTGCCCCACCTTTCCTGTGTTCATGCAATGCTTCATTACTTTTTGTTTTGTTTTGTTTTGTTCCCTTCTTAGGCCCCCAGCCCAAGAGATTAAGAAACGATGGCTGAGAAACCTAAACTGTATTATTTTAATGGACGAGGCCGAATGGAACAGATACGGTGGTTGCTAGCAGCTGCTGACGTAGAGGTCTGTGCTTCTTTATTTATAGACCCAGGAGGCTGTTGGAATATTGTTGACATATTTTTTTTCTCCAAAAGAATCATCTTTTGGAATTTGAAAAATCAAACCATTCTGAAAGAAAGATCTACAGGTAGTTCTCAAATTACAACCATAATTTTGGTTGCTAAGTGATGCAGTCCTGACTTCAGTCATCATATCACCGGACCTAATTTTATGACCATTTATGACCATTTTTCAATGGTCATCATTAAACAAACCCTCCTTAATGATATTGTTAAGTGAATCTGGCTTTTCCAATTGGTTTTGTTTGTCAAAACTGTCTGGAAAGCTTACAAATTGCAGTTGCGTGACTCCAAGACACTGCAACGTTTGGTAGTTGCAAGCACCCGAATTGTGATCATGTGACAATGAGAATAGCGCAGCAGGAGTAATTTTGAGGATAATGCCTGTATATTATGCATTGTAAATGTTTTGCCGTGGCCTCATATCCTGTTCTTTTCCTCAGGAAGCTTAAATAGAATTGAGTCCTAATAAACCTGCAGGTATCTTTTTTCCTCTGTATTGTTTTCTTCCTTTGTCCGATTTTACTTCTTCGCAGTGGGAAAGAGCTTGGATTTTGGAAAGGTTAATGCTTGTTAAGAATCAAAATAGGGAGAAAAATGTTGTTACAAGAGCATGCTTGAGCCATGGAGAAAGATCAAAAGTCATCTGAAGTTCTAATCTTGGGGGACGGATGGCAAAGCCTTCAAAATTGGTCAAAATTTAAGCCAAGATTTCTCACACTAGAGAGCATTGTTGTAGAGCAGGGGTTTCCAACCTTGGCAACTTTAAGACGTGTGGAATTCAACTCCCAGAGTTCTTCAGACAGCAAAGCTTTGCTGGCTGAGGAACTCTGGGAGTTGAAGTCCACACGTCTTAAAGTTCCCAAGGTTGCAGACCCCTGTTGTAGAGAGTAAGTGGGTAGCTACATCATTTCCAGTCTTTGGGGTGGGAGAAGCTGAGAATATGTATTGGCTAAACCTGCAATATCACTGCTGAAAAACATTTGCTCATCACCAAAATGGTGTCCAAGGCAGCATATACGTGTGTATGACACAATGTCCTTGTTATCTTTTTGCTCTCTTTAACCATATGTGCCTGTTAAGTTGTGGGAAAGAAGGAAGCCGAGACACTATCTGATACAACAGCTCTTCATTAGTTCTCTCTCTGTACAGACTTGGCAGCAGGCAGTTTGACAGCTCCCCTTTTATAGGAAGCTGTCAACTCCGGCAGCCAATCAGATTGAAAGGCTAGTTCGCGCCAAGATGGAGGACCTTGATGGAAACTAGCCAGTCAGAACATAACAGTGCCCAAGTAACCAGCATAGTTAATGATTCTAACTAGATTTCTGCCAGATCCCAATGCTTTCCCTTCTTTTTCTCTCGTAGTCCTGTACGAGTGGCTTTTCCTGTCCTTTTCCTGTTGAAATTTCAAGTTTATACCTAAAGTGAGAAATATTTTGTAAAGTCCCCAATACAACGTACGACACAATTGAGTCAAAATTTAGGTGCAGTAGCTCAGCAAAACAGTTGTTAAGTGGGTTTTGCCCCATTTTATGACCTTTCATTCCACAGTTGTTAAGGGAATCACTGGAGTGGTTTAAGTTAGTAACATGGTTGTTCTTAAGTGAACATGGCTACTCCAATGACATTGCTTGTCAGAAGGTCGCAAAAGGTGATCATATGACTCTGTACATTGCGAACGTCATAAACATGAGTCAGTTGCCAAGCAACTGAATTTTAATCATGTGACCCTGAGAATGCTGCAATATGATAGAGATAGATGACTATGGTTTTTACTGTATACATAGAGTCACAATATATTGTAATACTTGTATATAAGTTATAGTACGTATAAGTGTTATAAACATTTGGTTTCTGTTTCTATGTGCTTTATGGTTGTTTCTTCTCTTTTTTCTTCGTTTCTTTTTTCTTTCTTTTTTCTTGTTGTATTTGCTATTATATATCTTTTTACATGTTTATATGTTATTATATGTTTTTATATGTCACGTATATGTTGTTTATGTTTTATGTTTATGTTCTATATGTTAAATCCCAATAAAAATATTTTTAAAAAGAGAGAGAGAGAGAATGCTGCAATGGTGAAAAGTGTGAAAAAAATATCATTGGTCACTTTTTAAATTGCCATTATAAGTTTGAAAGGTCACTAAATGAACTGTCGTAAGTTGAGGACTACCTGTACCTTAGGATTTTTGTGAAGGTTTATGAGCTACGCAAAAAGACTTGAGAGTGGAGTGAAATGGGCCGTAATATGTGCAGTCTTTTTACTATTATTCAGTAATGTATTTAACAGTGGCAATTTTGAGGACCGTGTAAGAGGCTGAAAAGTTGGATATTCATTTTGAACCCCACAGTACATTATTTTGCAAAATTAATAACACACAATTGCATCTTTTTGTCTTGGAATGCATGCACTTTACTATGTAGCTTTTTCTAGCTAATTGTATGGATCTGACTTGCATAACCCAAAAAGTGAATAGCAAAACTCTAGGTTGTACTGCAGAGGAAAGAGTCAAATTTCAAGGCACTTGAATGACTACATGAAACTTTGTCTTTTTTTAAAAAAACCCACCAACAACTATCAGCTAGTCTTGCCTAACTTCAAGTATAATTCCAATAAAAATTGGCTTGCAAAAACCCGGCTTACTAAAAGTTAATTTTTTCAAATATATAGTACTCAGTGTGAATATACAAGCCTCCCTAAAAGATCATTCTGTTCTGTTCTGAGGTATTTGATGTTCAGATACGGTTATTTGTAGGCAAAAGTTCAGTGATTCTTCTCAGTGGATTGCTGAGTTGAGTGGATTGCTATGAACGTGAGTTTTAGAATTCTGAAAACAATTCCCTTTGCATCTCTTTTTCTGTCTTTTAGTTTGAAGAGGAATTTTTAGAGACCCGAGAACAATACGAGAAGCTTCTTCAAGGTTATTTGTGATGAAACTGCAAATATTTGGGCTGTACCAATGGCACTGAATCTCTACTTGGATGGAAACAAGCAGATGCTGTGATTCTTAAGTGATGGAGAAGAGCTATGTCCTTGTTCCTGAAGAACAATGCATAATAAAAACAGTTACATTTTTACTCAGGCACAATCCACCATGACCCAGTGCAAGGTTGGGAAGCCGTGGCCTTCTAAGCCAGGGATTGTCCCAACTTTTTTATACCACAAAACCAATGTTAGTTTAGAAAAAAAAATCCCAATGTCTCTGATTAAGAGAAAAAGCTCTGGTGATGGGAAATTTGCTCCATTTGAGTGAACTTTTGGGGAGCTTTAATCTCTCACAGAACCCCTTCAGGTTTTGGTGCAGCACAGGATATATCCATGATCAGGGTTGATAGGGTTGATAAGAGGGTTGATAAACCCTCTTCTAAACATTACTAATGTATGAGTCCCATCAGCATGGAAAAGTTGTAGTTATTCTAAATATAAAATCTTGCAAACTCTTAATGTAGGCTTCAGTTAGTACCTTCATACATTCAAGAAATATAGATTCAATATGCAGAAACCAATCCTTTCCTCCCAACAAATGTAGGATAATGTACATTTTGAAGGGCAGGGATTCCAGATGTTGAGTTGCAGCTTCCAGGCCTGGCCAGGGATGAAGAATGCTGGGAGCTATAATTGAACATCTGGAAGGGTGCAGGATCCCTGCCCTTGAAAATATACATTGTCCTATGTTTGTCGGGAGGAAAGAATTCTGCATATCGAATCTTATGTTTCTTAGATTTATGAAGGTACTATCTGAAGCCTCCATCAACTGAAGTTAAGAATCTACAATATTTTTATTTAGATTAACTACAACTCCTATTTGCTGGTGGATGTTCTTGCAGTAACTGAATGTGGTGTTGCCCTGACTTTGGAATGCAATTCTGGCTCAATGGCTTGACTTACTAATTTTTTAAAAGATACACCATTTATAATAGAGTATTAAGTCTTCATTTTGATTGTCTTTGGTGCCTATGTGTCTGTGTATTTTTTGTCTTTTAAATATCTCTGGTTTTGTTTTATTGTAATCCAGAGAGAGAATTGTAACACAAATGGAACATTATGCTGTATTCTTTTTAGCCTTGAACGCTACACTCACTGCCTTATTTGGACAAGTTTAACTGAATGTGTTTATTTTTCAAAACATTGTTTGCAGTTCTGGTTGGATGACCAGTATGACACAGAACATATGTTTTATTATTAAGCTAAGGTTATTCTAATATAACTGAATGATTTGAATGAGACTCTAGAAGAGCATAACCATGCGCTGCATGCATTTCCACATTTTTAAACTGAAAACAAGAATGGGGGAGAAATCCTGCTTGAAAAATCAAGGAATAGATATCCCATTTCAGAAAACATCTGGGAATATACAGGTGCATTTTTGTCCTGTAACTTTTTAAATAGGGCTCTTGTTCTCTTGGCATGCTTCTTAAATCAGCTGTGTTAAAACCCCAATATAATATGGGTAGACAACTGTAAGGTTTAATGATAACTCTATTTTTGTCTAAACAGAAATCTGGGAACTGGCTGTGGGATTCATGGAGTGCACTGAATAATGATATTATTTGTCATGTGAAATAAGTTGTGGCTTGTAAATCATGTTTTATGCCTTGGCTCGTTGGGTGAAACCATCCTTATTGCTTTAGTGAGCATAATGACGTCTCGATATATTGTGCAGATCTAATAACAGAACAGCAAGCCCCATATCGGAATGAATGAAAAATTCCTTTATATCAGTATTCTGGTAATCTGCCGGAACAAGCATAAAATGACCTTGGCTTCTCCTGGCTTCTGTTGTAGAGTAAATATGTGCTTTGTGGGCAGAATATTTGACATTTGCTGTGTTTGTCTTCTTTCCAAAGATGGCTTCTTCATGTTTCAGCAAACACCCATGGTGGAAATTGACGGGATGAAGCTGGTACAGTCACGGGCCATCCTCCGTTACATTGCCGCAAAGTACAATTTGTATGGGACGAGCTTGAAGGACAGAACATTGTAATGTCACCACTGTATTTAGCTAACTTGAAATTTCAGCTGGGGTCCTGTCTATTGTGCCAGCCTTTGAATCAGTCACATGAGAGCATCCCTCTCACTGAAATAAATTGTGGCCCACTCCTCAAAATGCTACATGGGCTAATCCACCATGTTAAAACATAAGGCTTGTGTAGCAACGCATCATGCTGGTTTTGCTTGCAGGCCCATGCAGCTAACCAACAAACAACCAGTGGTTTTGCCAGCCAGTCTCCGTCATGTTTGTTTGTGTGGTTCTTCCTGCCCACCTCCGTTCCTTCCAGGAATCTGAATGGAAGCACAGAATGTAGGGCAGTTGTTGGTGGAGCCATTGGGCAGAGCCATGCATGTCTGTCACTAAACAAAGGTTGTGGGTTAGCACAATGTACAGGTGCAGCTTCTCACATTGGCATGGAAGCTGTGAGTAACTCAACCATTGGGCAAGGATTATGCTTCAGAATGCTTCTTTCCTTATGTCAAAACAATATTATTTTTTTTACCAAGGCTGATCCTTGAAAAGCAACTTTCCTTGTGTGTGCCTTTAGTTGTTTGAATTAGAGAAACTGAAGTGGTATGAACTTCTCCCAGTGCCATGCATAGCTACTATAAAGAAAAGGTTTCCCTCACACATATGTGCTAGTCGTTTCCGACTCTAGGGGGGGGAGGTGCTCATCTCTGTTTCAAAGCCGAAGAGCCAGCGCTGTCTCCGTGATCATGTGGCCGGCATGACTGAATGCCAAAGGCGCACGGAATGCTGTTACCTTCCCACCAAAGGGGGTCCCTATTTTTTCTACTTGCATTTTTTACGTGCTTTCAAAACTGCTAGGTTGGCAGAAGCTGGGACAAGTAACGGGAGCTCACCCCATTACACAGCACTAGGGATTCGAACCGCTATATACTACTATAGCCATCCGCTATGCATTTGCCACTGGTCAGCTGGAATCCAAGGAAGGTTAGAGGTCTAGCAGTTGCAAACCAAATTTAACTCATGGGTTAGTTATTACTTATGATCAGTAAAGCTATCTGGTTAAATATATTTCCTGGGGAAATGGTTCATGTATAGCCATTAAAAAGCTAAAATTTGGAGACATTCAACTTTTTAAAAACCAGAGTACACCTATTTTAGGATTTTACTGCAGGTTATTGTGTGTTCTTTTCTTCAGCATGACGGCCAATTGGTGATTTTGCTTAGAGGGCATTCTGAAAAAAAGGACTCGAGAACTGGAAGCCATTGAGAGAAAATAGAATTCTTCCTGTAAACCAGAAAGCTTTAATTTTTAGTAATTTGTGCCAAAAATCACCTGCGCTAACCCTAGCTGTGTACTTATGCAAGGCATTAAGGGGTATGAAAATGCTTGTTCTGAAGAAATACGCCCATGAAATATTCTGAGCGAGGAGGGATGACTCAACAACTCATCAAATGTACATTTGCTAAGAAAAGAGAAAGCTGATACGTCCTAATCGATAGTTTTAATGAATAAGAGAAAAATGTCAGGGTAACTCTGGGGGATTTTCCATACGATCTTTCTATGTGAAAATTGTAGCAACAAATGATAAAAGGAGGTGGTGTTTATAGGTGTGCTAAGCATTTTTAAAATGTATTTAAATCTGGGAAGACCTGTAATTTGTTCTCTCTCCCACTTTAGAACGGGTCTCCAACCTTATCAACTTGAAGACTTGTGGATTTCAACTCCCAGAATTCTGGGAGTTGATGTCCACAGGTCTTCAAGTTGATAAGGTTGGAGAATCCTGCTTTAGAGAACCCTTTTGCAAAAGCTTATACATTTCTGTAATAAACCTGCTTTAATTCTTCATGGTCTCTGATATATATATATATTTTCTTGAGATTATCATTAGACTGTTTCTAACAGTCATCCACACTTGATAGATTATAAGATAAGTGCTCAAACTGATGCAGGATATTCTGTCTTCTTAGGATTGACATGTATGTGGAAGGAACAATGGACCTGAGTCTCTTTATTGTGTGCTTCCCTTTCATGGCGCCGGAGGATCAAGAGCGCCAACTTGTTATTATTAAAGAAAAAGCAACAAAAAGATATTTCCCTGTTTATGAAAAGGTAAGCGTTAGTAAAGAAATGTTTTTAGTTCAAGGATCTCCTACCGTAGCTTCCAGGTGTTTTACAGGTGCACTAAAACTCCAACAATCTCTTGCCTGGGTAGAGGTGTTGGAAGGATAAAACATCTGGAAAGGATCAGGTTCCTCACCTCTGCTTTACAGCAAGGATATGTAGTAGCTTTTTTTTTTCTATGCTGAGTCCTGCACTCAGAAAAAATGTATAGGCTAGAACAGGGGTCTCCAACCTTGGCAACTGTAAGACTTGAGGACTTCAAAGCTGGCTGAGGGATTCTGGGAGTTAAAGTCCACAAGTCTTACAGTTGCCAAGGTTGGAGACCTCTGTCCTAGAATAAGAATAAGAACAGAACAGAACAGACCTTGGTGGTCTTCAAGTCCAACCCCTGCCTAGGAATTGGAGCATTTGCAACTTCTGAAGGCAAGTTGTTCCACTGGCTAATTGTTCTAAATGTGAGGAAATTTCTTCTTAGTTTTAGGTTGCTTCTCTCCTTGCTTCTTGTCCTGACCTCAGGTGCTTTGGAGAATAGCTTCACTCCCACAAGCCCTAGCCAACCCGGAGGCCGCTCCCTCAAACCCTAGCAAACCCATGGCTGGGATGACAGCATGGTGCAGTCCTGGAAAGCATGGCTGGAAGCCCATGCACAGTCTCAGTGCTGAACAGCTGATGAGTGGTTGTGTTGCGCTGCCTGTGGCTGCCGCCACCTCCGTGTTCTTTGCACCACCTGCACACCTTGTTGCCTGTCAGTGCTGCTCGTGGCCAGACCCGGCCAGAAGAGCGGCCTACTGATGAGTGGCTGCTTGGTGCTGTCCTGATGTGTCCCTCTGCCGCCTTGTTGCAATCCTGAAATATGCTGAAGGCTCGGAGTGTGACATTTTTGCTAACGGATTGAAAATCGGGAGGGGAGATTTTCCTGCCTCTTATCCTGTTTCCAGTCTCTGCTGAGCTTCAGAACAGGGTGAGAGGAAGGAAAATTCCCCTCCCCATTTTTAAGAATGTGGATTAGACAGAATCACCACCAGATGGATACTAACTGGCTGACCACCCAACCACACTCAACATGTAGTCTACTTTATCAAATGCTTTACTGAAGTCCAAGTAAATTATATTGACAGTATTCCTCTGGTCCACTAGTTTTGTCACTTAGTCAAAGAATGCAATAAGATTTGTCTGGCATGATCTGTTTTTGACAAACCCAAGTTGGTTTTTGGTTATTACTTAGTTTGCTTCTAGATGTTCACTGCTTCATTAAACTGTGGAGGCGTATATAAGTCTAAGTGTTACTGCTATTGCTAGAATGACAAGGGAAGAAATATGGTTATGGTGTTCCTTCTGAGTAATATGTGACAGTGAAACCATCATTTCAATACTTTTGTTTTGCAATACTAAACAAGGGTCATTTATTTCTTACTTTGCTCAAAGAAGTAAAGTCTTGGAGACTTTACTGGAATCTGGGAGACCACGGACTGGCTGCTGTTAGATTTTGTCTAATCCTCTTGCCCTTACAGGTGCTGAAGGATCATGGACAAGATTTCCTTGTTGGCAATCAGTTTAGCTGGGCAGACATTCACCTCCTTGAAACTCTTTTAATGGTAGAGGAAAAAGTCCCCACTATCCTGGATGAATTTCCTCAATTGCAGGTATGAGAAAATAAACAAAATCTTAGTATTCCTTTAAATTTAAAGCCTATGCTTTGAACAGGATTTTATCAAATGGATTAAACATGGTTGGTATTACATGTGTGTCTTGTGTCATAATTGTAGCTTTTTAGTTGTTTAATGCTAAAGTTCGGTTGATGAAAGTGTTTTCATCCTCCCTGCTAGGCTTTTAAAACAAGGATCAGTCACATCCCCACAATTAAGAAGTTTCTGGAACCAGGAAGCCAGAGGAAACCTATTCCTGATGGTAAATATGTGGAGACAGTGAGAAACGTTCTCCAGCTATTTTACCAGATGAAGCCAAGTTCTTGAGATTTCATTAAGCCGTCCTGATGATTTCACACAACCTACCGCACAACCCTTGCAAACTGGATTATAGGCTGTGAAAATAGCTTCTTCTGTAGATGATAGTGACAGTTGCAGCAAAGAAAGAGGTTCATGTTTGTAAAGGCATTTGATATAAGCATTTTGACTGATTAAGATCAACATTCACTAAGAGAATCATATTTTTAAGAAGCGGTTAATTCTAGACTATCTGTAATCTCAAACAAATATATATATATATATATATTGGCAACTCACTAGCCTCCCTGAAATTATACTATTGAGAGTTAGTGAACAATCTCCAAAATAGGAACTCACAAGTTTTGGTAAGAAACAAAATGTGGGTCAGTCAAAAAAGTTAATTCTCCTAACAAGTAAGCATGCAATCTTTTTGAAGAAACTCTGTCTCACCATTCAGCATAATGTCAAAGCAGTTACTCAGGCCACTGCAGCCTTCATCATCACCATCACCAATTTTTGTGTATGTAAAATGTGATCTATTAAAAGTTACCTGCTATTTTAAAGGGTATTGTGAATCATTGCATTGTATGAAGTAATATTTTTACTAGTCTTAGTAAGAAATGGGGGATTTCCCATCTAAAATTTTGTATTTTTAAGTTTTTTGGTTGTTCAAACCTTTTTTTTCCTTTCCCCAGTCTTTATGTTCTTTCAAACCATGGTGTGTTCCTTGATTTTGATTCAAAGTGGTTTGCAAATGCAGCCATTGTGGCATATACAACAAACCATGATTTAGCAGTGTTAAATATAGCATGGTATAAAAAGTGCTCAAATTAAATGTTTAGGATTGAAACATATATGCTCAGGTTTCCATAGCATCTTGTCAATCTCTTAAAAGGTATACATGTCAATGTTTTAGTACAATTACTACTTTATTACTGCTTAATAAAACTTAAAGTCTCTTTTTTTGGGGGGAGGGTGTGTGTGTCCTTGAGGAAGTGTCAACTCCTGGAGACTGCCTGAATTAGTCCCTGTAGTTTTCTTGCCAAAATTATGGAAGTGACTTGCCGTTGTCTCCTTTAGAGGGCTAAGAGGGAGTAACTGGCCCAAGGTCACCCAGCTGGCTTCATACCTAAGGCAGCACTAGAACTGTCTCTTGCTTTCTAGCCTGGTGTATTAACCATTGCACTATGTCCTGTTGCCATCTAGTGGTTAAAAGGTGACATTTCATGGTTTAGTTAAAACACGATCGCATATTTTTAGCAAAAGTATTTCATGCAGTGCAGATGTGATGTGGTGCTTTATGACCATATTACTTAGTCAACAGTAGTTCTAGTCCCAACTGCTGTTAACTAAGGATTACCTGTAAAAAACAACAACAAGCAAATGCACTGGAAGACTGGCTCCCATTTCCATTCAGGAACATCACAGGCAATTGTCCAGAGAGAATTTGCAGTAGAAAAAAAATGATCAGAGCCAAACTGCTCAAACAAGGTCATTATCCTGTAGTCCACAGAAGTGTATAGGGACATTATAAATTAGTATTAACGCATTCCCTCAAAACATTTCTCAGAATGTTCACTGTTTTTCTGGTGCATCAAAATATCTGATTTCCTGTCTACCGGTAGAAGAGCCCTTAGCTCTTTTATTGACTACCTGTGGTCAGGATGGAAGTCAACAAACTCAGTTCTTTCTCTCTCTCTCTTTGTCTCCACACACACATACACAAACCCCCAGTTTATATAGAGGGAATATAGAGACATCCTGTTCAGATGTTTCTCAGGACTTAGCCAAGATTACTGTGTTACAATCACTTTAACTTTGTGATTTCATGCTCAGATTGCAGACTTAGGAAAATGTGACAAAATATTCAGCCTATTTTAGGCCCTTAAAGCAAGAATTTGTGAAATTCCTTCCATTAAGAAGATTTTGCAGCCAGCAATCCAAAGGAAGCCACCATCAGATGCAAAGTTTATAGCAAAGATGAAACATTGATGTTTTCCTCCAAACACTGAATGTGTACCAAAAGAAAATTAAATCCAATGCTGGCTTGAGATTATGTGCTAAGAATGTATCATTTCATAACAAACTAATAGTCATAAAGAAATACATATTGGTTTACTTATTTATTTAAACAATACTATCTTATTCCACAAGACACCTAACAATAGTCATTTTATTTCCATTTTTTCCTTTAATATGAACATGTACTGTTTTAAAAAGATAGAAAACCCAAGATGCACCTAAAGTATAAAAAGTATCATGCAAGTAAACAGAAAATTATACAAATATCAGTTCTAGTGAAATAGTATTGTTTCAAAACAAGATGTTAACAGAATGCCGATAGAAAAAATATTTCATACCATTTAGATATCACCCAAAAGCATAAAATATTGCATAGTTTTGTATAAAAGCCCATTGTAATTTATATGCAGAAACTGACTAGAACTGTTATATTATTTTTTATGGAAAGTTACTACACATTATTTACTTTAAAAAAAATTGAGATGTAGAAAGTAAACATATTATCACAAAATTGTAAACCAGGATTTTTGGCTTATTATAATATCAATGGTTCTCCTGATTCATAAATGTGAAGAACTTAGTGTAATTTATTTAGTTATATGGAACATTTTAAGGCATATTTCTAAAATATGTATCAATATTTTCACTTAAGCTCCCTTCAGTGTTTGAAGTGTGGGACTAGAACTGGGGAGACTGACATTCAGTTCTACTCTGTCTACGGAGATTCTGTCATCCAGGTCTAACACGATCAATATGATTTATGGATAATACTTGTGAATATACTTTGCAAATTTGGAACTTATTATGAGTTATAGTTTTATTGGG